>JABFEP010000764.1:0-10360 GCA_013618265.1 Fusarium albidum
CCGGCTTATCAGTTCCACAACAACTGTGTTCTTTTTGACTGTGGAAGCTTCGAGCCCTTCAGGCACGGAAAACACCAAACATAGCTAATTTAATGATAACCATCAGTTCCACAACGTCGAGTCGGCTTGACTGTTCACGACCGATAGAGGTTACAACTTTAAAAAATATAGTTATATGAGGGGAGAGGCGATGACTACTGCTTTAGAATCTAAAGACCGCTTTTACCTGGTTATAGACGATAGAGGTTATAACTTTAAAATATGTTTATATGAGGGGAGAGGCGATGAATACTGGTTTAGAATCTAAAGACCGCTTTTACCTGGTTACAGTTGGCGCTATAGTCGGCTTTAAAAAGCTAACCGATTTAGCCCTTCAACCTAGCTTCTGGAATAGAGATTCAGCCCTTCGACCCAGCTTCTGGAAGTTCCTACACTCTCAATGGGCCGTGATTATCAAGCATCCCTCCTGGAATAAATCGCATCCATCCCATCTGTTTTGCTTTAGAGGGTAGCTAATAAGCTTTAGGGGATAGCCTACTAAGCTTAGTGGGCTACCCTCTGAAGCTCCTCCCACCAGTCTGGCCGCAACTTGAGACCCGAGACCATCGTTTTCAAGGCGGTCCAATCGTCTTGCCCGAGCCGAGCAGGTCCAGCAACGGGAGGTCGAAAGGCTCGAGTCGCAATGGCGGCTTCTTCAGGAACCGGGGTTGGAGACCTAGACGGCATAGGTACGACCAGTGCTTTCTCGGGAATCGGGAGCGCCCGGCTCATGACCAAAGGAAGGTTGCCTTGTTCGATACTTGTCAAAATGGCGTCCTGCATCCCGTCCCAGTAGATGCAGAGGGTGGTGGGATCGATCTTCAAGCGGCGAATAGGAATCTGATGCTCGTCCGCCAACCGCAACCGCCTCAGATTCTTCTGAGCGATTCGTTCCCCGAGTCCCACGTCCGAGATGCGGTCGGCCGTATCTGTCTGGAGGGCCTCCCTCGACCACTGACCAACTATCGCTCATCAAGGATGGGAATCTAATGGTCGTCGGCTAACTTCAACCGCCTTAGGTTCTTCTGAGCGATTTGCTACTATTGCCTCCTCAGCTATATACAAGTAGTAGGGAGGTATCTTATAATATTAAGATAAATATCTAATAAGGAATATTATAAGATATACTAATATATACTAGAGGTTTTAAAAAGCTATTCTAAGAGATATATTATTTATATCTAAATTCTCCTAAAATAAGATATTCTTAGTCTAATCTGCCCTTATCCTTACTAGAGGTACTTCTCTGCTGCATACGCAAGGAGTTACCGTCTTAGTGCAAGGTGCGATTTGCCTCATTGGGTAATAGGGTATGGCCAGTTCTGGACTTCTAGAAAACCCCGCCCTCTGAAGGAGGCTCGTTTCCACCAACTGTGCTTCATCGCGAGGGTTCCATGCTCATCTCCCCGGACGTGAGACTGAAAGACCTGGCTTCACACAGTCATGCCAAGATCTCGACACGCAACCCATCATGTCTAGCCCTTCTTCAGATCTACAGGCAAAGCTCCGTGACATCATGGATGGTTACACGTCCGGCCCCGACCGGAAGATTCCCGGCCTCGTCTACGCTGCGTTTCGACGTGACGGCCAGCCAATCTTCCAGCACTGCTCCGGCACCAAGGGGATATGGTCCAGCGAGGCCATGACCCACGACACTGTATTCTGGGTCGCCTCGTTCACCAAGCTGGTCGCATGCGTCGCCTGCATGCAGCTTGTCGAGCAGGGGCTGCTGCAGCTGGACGACGCAGACCAGGTGGAGAGAATCTGCCCTGAACTCGAAGCCGTGCAAGTCCTGAACGACAAGCTCGACCTCGTCGACAAGGTTCGACGGATAACACTTCGGATGCTGCTCAGTCACACAGGCAAGTTCTATGGTTAACTCGGACGATGAAGCTGATGAGAAGTAGCTGGTTTCGGCTACGCTTTTGAAGTTGACAAACTTGCGGAATTCGGCAGGCCGGTTGGCTTTGACGATTTCTCAGGCGAACCAGTCGACAAGACGAATCGCCCGCTCGTCAATCAGCCAGGTGAGAGATTCCAGTACGGAACGTCGATGGACTGGGTGGGTGTCATGATTGAGCGTGTGTCTGGGAAGTCGTTGGAGGATTACTCCCGAGTAAACATCCTGCAGCCCCTCGGGATGCAAAGTGTGACGTTTCAGCCGTCAAGAGAAGCACTGTCGAATCTGGCATACATGCATCGGAGGTTACCTAGTGGAAAGTTGGCGCATACGGATCATCTCTATCGACGACCACTGCTTGCTCAAGGGGAGGTGCCCTGCGCCGGAGGCCACGGGTGCTTTGGCAAACCGTTGGAGTTTACGAGTTCGTCTGCCGTCTTGGTGTTTGGCATTGGCTGACGAATAGGGTTGATTGCTCTTCTTCTCAACGATGGTCTTGACGACAAGACTGGTGTGCGGCTGCTGAATGCCTCGACTGTTCAAGGTACGGCATGATCGGTTAACCTTTTCAGAGCCGTCATATTGAGAAATGTCAGAAATGTTCAAGGACCAGATCCCCGACAAGCCGCGGTACAGCAATGTCTGCGTCCCGGTGGCGAAACCCGAGATAGCCAATCCGACTCCCCTGGACCCCATGCCCGATGACCACACGGAGGGATGGGGCCTCTCCTTCTCCCTCAGCCACTTCCCCGGCGTAACTGGCCGGGCTCCGGGGACGGCTTCGTGGGAGGGAGCAGCAAATCTCTTCTGGTTCGCCGACCGCGCCAGTAACGTCGGTGGCATCATTGCCAGCCAGATTCTTCCTTATGGAGGTGAGTTTCTGATGCTCAGGGGTTCTTCATCTCCTAACGTGGCGATAGATCGGGCTGTTCTTGAATGCATGGATCGCGTCGAGGCCGAGATTTACAAGGCGTTGCGGCAGAGGGCAGAGTCAGACGGGTAGGGATGATCCCCGAGGTCAGATGTATAGAGTAGACTCTTTAGGAAATACGACACGAGCGGGGCATAGACGCTTGTCCACATGCAGTATAAGAGAGGAGTCATGCCAGATTCACTTTTATTCTCCTCTTCTCCTCGTGCTGGCAGCCAAGGAGCCAACTCCAGCAATGGCAGAGCAACGAGACGCCCAGTTCAAGGCGCTGGTCCATCTTCTCCACAGCGTCCCCCCCGATATCTTTGACCCCTTCGACGTGACCCGCGCTTATTACGGATCCGCCGGGATCGAGATTGGAGTAGATATTTTGATCCCCAGACGGAAACCTGCCCAAAACCACCCCGTCATTGTGAGAATACACGGCGGGTTTCTGGTACGTCCAGACGTCGCTCTGCCAGCGGGAAACTAACCGTGGATGCCAGATCACAGGATCAAGTCTTTTCCCTGCTTGGTTCTCCAGATGGATTCTTGACTTTGCCGAGGAGCACAACGCCGTCATCATCAGCCCCAACTACCGGCTTCTGCCAGAGGTCAAGGGGCAGGATATCCTGCATGACATGTCAAGTTTCTGGTCATGGATGCGAGCTGGCGGCCCGGGGAGGCATCTTGCTTCTGTTGGACGGTCCGAGGTTGCTATGGATCTGTCCAAGACTCTTCTCGTGGGTGAGAGCGCAGGTGAGGTCGTCCGCAGATGACCGACAGGCTTTCTAATACGTTGTTTTCTGCAGGCGGCTATCTAGCCCTGCAGTCCGTGCTGTCGGGGTTCACACGCCCAAAGGCCATGATTACACTATATCCCATGGTAGACATGCAATCACCTCACTTCACGGAGCCGTACGAGAAGCCGATCGTTGGCGTATCAAACTACCCCGATTCAATGGTCGACGCATTTCTATCAGCGACCTCCAAGAACACGGCCGTGACCGAAGCAGACCCCCCTCATCGCCTTGACTCTGCTATAGCCGTGGTCCAGAACGGACGCTTCTTAGAACTCTTTGGTCAAGAAGATGAGCTATTCGTGCTGGAACGCATCGAGAAGGGGTTGCTGCCTCCCATACAAGGGGAGACGCTGTTGCCGCCGGTGTTTCTGCTCCATGGACAAGGTGACACTGCGGTGCCGGTCGAGGGCACCGTGAAGCTCGTGAATCTTGTCGGGAGAGTAGATCCGGAGACGAAGCTGCATGTGTCGATACGGCCGGGGGATCACGGGTTTGATTTCACGGCATCGACGCACGAGGGATGGTTACAGGATGGACTGGACTTTATCACAGGGCCGTGGTTGAGTAAGAGCAGAATTTGACGTTCTCCTTGTCTAATTTCAAGGCACAGGAACATGTTGTATTAAAGATGGGATTATTTAGAGAAGAGTAAAGGAATGTATGCTGAGTGCAGTCAAGTTTGTACATGAATCATGGTCTCTGTAAAGTCGTCTAGGGCTTTGTCTTTTTTGTGGTCGTGGGTTTTGCCGTGGTCTTTGCCAGGGTGGTCTTCTTTGCCGTGGTCTTCTTTGTCGTCGTGGGCTTCTTGGTCGTAGTAGGCTTCTTGGTCGTGGTGGGCTTCTTGGTCGTGGTGGGCTTCTTGGTCGTGGTGGGCTTCTTGGTCGTGGTGGGCTTCTTTGCAGTGGTCTTCGCCGTCGCCTTCTGCGGCACAACAAGAACAGTCGAAGTCATCCTCGCAGTCGACTGAACATTCTTGACCTTTACGACCAGAGTAGAAGACGGAACCACCACCTTCTTGGCAGCAGCCACCGCCTTGACCCTGTAGACATTGAGTCTGCTGCTCCCACCGCAATACTGATGCCCGTTGCCACTGCACGTCATCCTGCACTGCGCCTCGGCAACCTCTTGCTGCCGTTCCCAGGCCCGACATTGCCGCAGTAGCACTCGTGGCCGTTCTCAACCCCCATAAAGGCGTAGTTCGTCGCAGCGCAGAACTTTGAGCACGCAGCAACAGTCATGCCCTTCTTGTCTGCCTTTCTCGCCAGACCTAGGGCCTTTCCAGATGTTCCCTCCGTGTAACACCCGACGTACGAATTGTGTCTGTTGCTGGTGTAAGGGCTCTCCTCGGTCTTTGTAGAAGTATATGTCAGATCCCTCCAGAGAGATAGACGCAGGCCGGCACCGCATTTCTGAGAAGAGTTGCCTGCGCAGGGCATCCTGCAGTCTCCTTCGCTTGCTACAGTTGCCTGGGTCTTTGGTGCGTGGCCGCAGTAGCATTCCGAGCTGTACTCCATGCCGAAGAGTGGGTAGTTTCGCTTCTTGCAGAACGAGTAGCAGACTTCAAGAGAGACGGAGGGTCCGACAAAGGTCGCGCCAGGGAGTGTACGACCACCAGCACCGCCATCTGTATAGCATCCCATGTAGAGAGCGTTGCCGTCCATGGCTGTGACGGTGTCGTTTGACTTTGGCGATGGTTTTAGTTCCCAGACGCTGAGTCTGTTGCCGGCGCCGCAGTAGCTCGTGACGTCTCCCTTGCACTTCATGGAGTACTCGGTGATGTCGGGGATATTTGGTCCCCCGACGTCGTTCCCGCAGTAGCATTCCTGGGAGTACTCTGTGCCTGCGAACTGGTAGCCGCCCGCTCTGCAGAACTCGACGCACATCTCGTTGGTCATGCCAGTCGTGTTGACCATTCGATCCGCTGGGAGTGCTCGCCCGTTGCTACCCTCTAAGAAACATCCACGGTAAGTAGCTGTGCCGCCAGCTATCTTGGTCTGGTCCACGACAAGAGGCACCGGCGGCTTCCACGAAGTGTCTTTCCAGACTGTCAACAGGTTGGGACCTCCACACCACTGCGTCTGGTTTCCTCCACAGATCATCTTGGGCAGGGACGCGCAGCTGCTCTCCTTCATGTACGAGGCACCGCTCGCGAGGTCATTGGCGCAGTAGCACTCTCGAGAGTTCTCAACGCCAGCGAGGGAGTACCCCTGAGACTTTCAAGACGCCGTGCACAAGTCGATGCTCATGTCGTTCGAAGCAGTGGCGTACTTGTTCAAAGTCCGTGTCGAACCACTTTCCGCAGCACATCCGACATACGCCCAAGTGCCGAGCTTATCCCCGACGGCAGGGTTAAAGTACGTGCTGGGACTCGGAGAGATGTTGTTCAGGGGCGGTTGCGTATCGCATATCTGCTGCGGTGCTCGCTCGGGGCCCGACGTGACGGGGTTGCAGCCGGGGAGGGAGTCGAGGAGTCCTCGAACAGTCTCGTTGACGATCGGGGGTCTCTCGGGACACACGTTTGAGAAGAAGGGAGTTTGAGAAGCAGCCAGGTGTGCAGAGTGCGATAGATCCAGCGAGCTTGTCGTTGAGGCATCGCTTGATAGCATCTTTGAGGACATCCATGTCCCAGCCGTTCATAAAGTCGCCGTGGAAACCATAACCTGTAGTGTCCCCGTTGTCGAATACGAACCGACCACCTCCCTCTCGTCTTGGCGATGTTGTTGACGTCGTACATGACCTCGAAGAACAGATGGGGGAGGATGCGAGGATGTGAAGGCGGACATATCCCGTTGTCCATGCCAGACAGGTACGCGACGTGGCTCTGGTCAGACTGGTAGTCGTCTCCGTTCCAGCACGACTGGAAGTGAATCTGGGCCCTCATGCCGTTGCTGCAGTCCGTTCTGAACATGTAGTTCTGCTCCGCCATGGGACCAGACTTGTCGAGGCAGGCGAAGCTGACGCGGTCTGCTATAGGACGACCAGCGTACCTCCTGTTGCTGTATGTCCTCGCCGTGGTGTTCTTGGACCTCGCTGCGCTGTTCCCAGAGAGCATCTTGAATCCGGGCGGGAACGGCTCGATGTTGGGTCTGTTCTCGCCGCGTCCAAGGTAGTAGATGACGGTACTTCCGTTGGGCACCATCTCAAAGGTGCCGTTGCCATGTTGGTAGAACAGCTGCGGTGTCCAGTAGGCGGATTTGTCCGTCTGGACTTCGCAGGATGTGCATAGAGACGCCTGGAGGTCTTCGTACGTGTTCGCCACGCCAAAGTTGCTCGCGCCAGAGACCTTGTGCGTGTGGCCCGCGACGCGTCAGGGGCTGATGATGGGGTCGACTCGTCCCGTCTGGATGAGGCTGCATGATAGTCGCCAGAAGGCATCGGCCGAGGAGATGGCCAAGAGACCCAAGATGGCCTTGTAGTTGACCATGGTGCCGTCCGTCGAACAGATGGTGACTGACAGCACGCGACCAGAAGGTGAACAACGGTGAACAAGTCAGACACATTCCCCCGACGAGGAGATCTCCCCAGATATACCTTCTTGGGAAAGACCAGAAACTCTCATCCCAGTCCGAACCACCTACCCGCACCCGAGGTCTAGCCCTCGCGTGGACAGCTCAGCCCCGATCCGAAAGCCAGACAAGAGACTGGGCCCTGGACGGAGCACGCTGGGACCTGCTTTAGCTGGCCTCCCTTCATTCCAGAGCCGGGGCGCCAGCCGAGTCAAGCCACATACCATTCCCAGTGCAAAGGGCCAAGATGTCTTGGAGAAAGCCTAAAGGGACGTGGGCTATCCGATTGGCACATGGATTAGCTACCGCCCTGATCGGAAACCTTGAGGGCGATAGTGTCTTGGATTATTTGCATGGGGTCAAACAGCATGCCAGTCGACATTAGAGTTCAAGTCTTTAAGCTACGCGTACCTGACACCTGTCAAGTGGCCGCTCTCTATCGGCCCTCCGCACCATGCACAATCTCAATGATCTTGGCCACCACCGAAGGATCCGACAGCGTGGTTATATCACCCAGCTGGTCCTGCTCCCCCATGACCACCTTGCGCAGGATCCGACGCATGATCTTTCCAGACCGCGTCTTGGGGAGATCCGACACCACATATAGCTTCTTCGGCTGGGCAAAGGGACCAATGTTGTTCCGGACCTGCTGCTTGAGCTCTTCGCGGAGGGATTCCTCAGATGCTCTGAATGCTTCCTTGAGGCACACAAAGGCTGCTACTGTCTGGCCTGTGAGCTCGTCGGCGATGCCAACCACGGCGGACTCGGCGACGGCAGAGTGTTCGACCATGGCGGCTTCGATCTCGGCCGTGGAGAGACGATGACCAGACACGTTGATGACGTCGTCGACGCGGCCGCGGATCCAGTAGAATCCATCTTGATCGCGACTAGCTCCGTCTCCAGTGAACTGATAACATTAGTTAGTAGTTCCAAGGTGGACCAGGAAAACTCACGTAGTATCCCTTGTACACGTTCAGATACGTCTCCTCGAACCGTTGGTGGTCCCCGTATACCGTCCTAGCCATGCTGGGCCATGGAGCCTTGAAGGCCAGAACGCCCTCGACGCCGTTCCCTTGCAGCTCTGCGCCAGAGACTGGGTCGATCAGGACAGTTTCGATGCCAAAGAATGGCAGGCATGCGGATCCCGGCTTGGTGGGTGTGACGCCAGCCAGAGGAGTGATGGCATGAGATCCAGTTTCCGTCTGCCAATAAGTCTACAGAATGTCAATCCCCTGTCGAACCTCGGATCAAGGTGTCGGGTACTCACATCGACGACGTGACTCTCGCCCTTTCCAACAGTCTCATAGTACCACTTCCAGATCTCAGGGGCGATGGGCTCCCCGACTGATCCGAGCACGCGAAGGCTCTTGGTGTCGTGGTTGGCAGGGTCGGATCCAGCCCTCTTGAGCAGCCGAAGAGCAGTCGGGGCCACGTAGAAGTGCGTGATCTTGTGCTTCTCGATGATGTCCCAGTAGCGGGTGATGGTCGGGAATGTGGGCGTGCCCTCAAACACGACGGTGGACACGCCCAGGAGCAGCGGGGCATACACCACGTAGGTATGCCCCGTGATCCATCCGACATCGCCGGCGCAGAAATACTCGTCGTTCTCGTGAATGTCAAACACGTACTTGCCCGTGGCTGCGGCTCCAACGAGGTAGCCACCCGTGGTGTGCAGGATGCCCTTTGGCTTGCCTGTTGATCCAGACGTGTAGAGCAGAAACAGGGGATCTTCGGCATCCATGGCCACGGGGGGCAGATACCCGGGCCACTTTGCGACCTCTTCGTGCCACCAGTGATCGCGTCCGTCAACCCACGAGACGTCAGCCCCGGTTCGTTGGAAAACCAGGGTCTGAACGTCGCTGCACTGGCTCAACGCGTCATCGACGATCTTCTTGATGCCGATCGTCTTGCCGCCCCGCTGGCTCTCATCGGCGGTTATGACAACCCTGCTCTTGGCGTTGATGAGACGGTCTCTGAGGGACCCGGCAGAGAAGCCGGCGAATACCACAGAGTGGACTGCGCCGATGCGAGCACAGGCCAGGATGGTGATCAGGGCTTCCGGTACCATGGGCATGTAGATGGCGACTGTATCGCCCTTTCGAACACCAAGGTCTTTGAGCACCCACGACACCTTGCATACCTGCTTCAGCAATTCCCCATACGTGACTGAGCGTCCACCCTCGCCGTCATCCGTCTCGTGGATGATGGCGACCTTGTCGGGGTTCTTGAGTGCGTGGCGATCCACGCAGTTGAAGCAAGCATTCAGCTTCCCACCCAGGAACCAGGAGATGTTGCCCTCGGCCAGAGTGCCGTTCTGAACAGTGTGAAAGTTGGAATCCCAAGTCAGAAGGTCTCGAGCCATGTCTCCCCAGAAGGCATCAGGGTCCTCGATGGAACGCTTGTGCATCTGGCGATATTCATCAAGGCCTGTGAGGTCAACAGTGAAAAAGAAATGACACGAACTGCGGACTTACTGCCAATGTGAGGCTTCCCTGGATGTCCTACACGTGTGGTCAGTATATTTGACTCGCCAATGAGTAGTCTTGTCACGAACGCGAGAGCATCTTGTCAGGCAGATCTATCTCATGGTTAGCACGGCGCACGGCCATCGATAGCAGGGGCTGGACACATACACCATTCCTCGGACTCGAGCAGAGCCGGCTTGGGTTCCAGGATATCACCCATGGTGCAGCGGGGTTTCTAGTCTCGGTGATTGCAACGGTGCTGATAGGGTCAGGCGCTTCAGAGTGCAGTTTGTGGATGTTTCATAGATGACTGCGAAGATCTGGCTCAACAATTTGATCACGACAGCAATGATCCGAGCCACACTGGCGGGTCTGGCAATGCCGGATGCGGCAAAGCAGCAATGTGGGGGCCTGGCCAATGGGAAAATTGACATTATTCCAGATCCAGTATTATCTTTTCTGATGGGGACGGCATGATCCGCTTACTACCCCATTGCGTAGTATCGTAACGAAGAGCCGGACCGGCATCAGGGGCCGAGACAGCGCTAATCTCGAGAGCAAATTGCCATTATCGTCATGCCCTCTCACGTCAGAGAACGAAAGCCATGTGACGGCTTCGTACCCTTCCAACACGAGCTGGTTCTCCCTCTGATTGGCAGAGGAAAGCCGAGGCGGGCTAACCGGATGCGTCTGAGCTGACGGGCTTGGGGCTCCGAGGGCGACTGATAGGTGGGCGC
>JABFEP010000766.1:0-11022 GCA_013618265.1 Fusarium albidum
TAAACCGAGAGGGCGTGGGGCCCGTGAGGGCAGGCGGGCAACTTGGACATTTGCCCCAAGGCTGGTTCGGCCGCTGTCCCGCACCGCGTAGGAAACAGCGCTGCGGGAGGGCCTTCGGGGGGCGGAGTTTCAGGGAGCCGTAGGGGCCATTTTCTCTGCCCGCTGATGGGGATCCCGTCAGCCAGCCTCCACTGCCAGCCCAGAAGCTACAAATGGAACACGGCCGCGTCGTCAACAGCCTCTCAAGTCCAGGGCTCATCTCATCATCCTCTCCTCCCTCATCATCACGTATTTTTTTCGTCCTTCTTTGGCAGTCGAAGAGAAGGAGCATGGCCATTCATTAAAGGGGGGATGACGCCGACGTGCAACAAAGGATGGTGTGAGCGCGGGCGCAAATAAAAAGGCGTCGCTGCCCTGACAGACCTCCCAGAGACTGAGGAGGAGGCCGCGACTTACGGAGGTACGTACCCCAGGTGGTACCGTCCGGCGTCCACGCACTGGGCTCCATGGCAGCTCCGGAACCTCGAAAAAAGACCTCGAGGGCTTCTCCGCCGGACGATAAGAACTGGAAATGCCTCTTTTGGTCCCGTCATGGATCAAAATGGGGAGAACGAGAATAAAAGCTCCCGATGAAAGCAAAAATGGGATACCCGGCATCGGCACACCCGGGGCATCGGCAAGGTCGGACACCGGTGTATGCTTTGACTGCTTTGGGCCTCTATCTCTTCACAGCCCGCGGACCATTCATTATTGTATGCGACATTTTTCTTGTTCTTGTCCTGTCCAGTGCCCTCCGGCTCGTAGCGCCGTGAGAACCGTTCCAAAACGATGCCAGTGCCGAAGGAATTCGCGCCCGTCGCCGGGGGAGGAGCCACAGTTTATTTTTATTTTTCTTCCCCCTCCTCTTCCGCCCGAGGTTTTCAGCATTCACCGCCCGGGGCGGAGGTACATTTGTCGGCTCGCTGCTTTTTCTGGGCTATGTACCAAACAAGGTCTTGGGTCTTGGTGTGGGGTTGCCACCCTCCTCTCTGTCGGCAGTCCCAGGGCGGCTGGGCTTGAGGCTGGACTGGCTGGTTTGCGAGCAAGCCAACAGAACAAACACATGCATGCCCCTTCACGGGCTCCTGATAATAGAGAAGGTCCAAGATTCAAGCGCTTGATACACTCGTCTAAAGAATATTAAAGAAACAAGAGAGAACACCAACTGGTGAGTTCCTTTTATTCATCACCCGACTCAAGCGTCGGCATGCGGGCTCGTCTCCAGCGCGAAAAAAAGAATGGATCAGCCCGTGGACGACCCCGAAGTCCGAGGTGGGCGGGAGGATGTGGTGGTGCCCTCTTCTCCGCTCCGGAGGCACAGAAGGGGGAGGACACGCAGGCGCCCTGTCGTCAGTCTCTGAGTAGTATCCCGCTCTGTCATCCTCGCTGTGCGACCATCTAACACGAGATGCCTTTCCTGAACTGCGCCATCAGCGGGCTTTTCTTTTTGGTTGCCCCCCCTCCGTGTTTGATTCGGGTTCGGGGGTTGTTTAGCAAACTTCCGGAGCCTCAAAGATATCATCTATATCCCACCCACCACCCACTCAAACAGGCCATCTTTCTTTTCTCTTCTTTTCTTTTTTATTAGTCTTTCATGTTTTATCAACGCGTGTTTGTGCCATATTCCTTTCTGCTGCTGCAGACAGAGAGATCTTCATGGCAACCGGTCCGGGAGCGGCATCTTCGGGGCTCTCCGCGTTTCCCTCTTTTTTCTTCCTCATCTGCTGAACCGGAAAACATCCTCCCCTCCTCCTCCTCTTTACCGCGGGCCCATCTACCTTTTTTTTGCCGCGCTTTTCTGACAGCCCACTTTTTATCCGATCGGGCCGTTCAAAAAGAGGGCTGACCCGGCACCTTTAACCGTCTCTTGGGTTTTCTTCTTTCTCCTCCCCCAAAATGGCCTCACATTCACGTCGCGTCGCCGGCGAGTCCTTGTTACACCAACTCTCAACTCCCGTTACCCAGCCGCCCGGATTAGATAGCAACTGCCGTCCACGCAGCCGCCGCCTGCCTGCCTGCCTACCTGCCTACCTGCCCATAATGCTGTACTGTACTGTAAGATGCAGAGCATCCCGCCGCAAAAGCAAAATGCGCATGGCATGTGTGTTCTGGCCTCCGGGACATGGTCCAGGTCCCCTCGGAGCTGCAACCAACAACTCCGCCCCCCCGGGGAGGAGCGCCATCTCTCAAACACACGCCGCCACGCCTGAGAGATTGTCCACAGGGCGGCGGATGGTAGAATAGTCATGGTTCGCCTGGGCATCCAAGATTATCCCTCATACGCCCACCCTCTCACATCGGCGTTTCGGCGCCCACCCTCCCGCCGGCCGACGACGCTGCCTTGCGTGCAGACGCCTCCTGGTAAGTGGTTTCTGGCTCCCCTAGCCAGAGGGCTTCTCCGGGCAGAGCCATTACGGCGGGGCCGTCGAGCACGGTGTGTTTCCTCCAACGGCGGCACCGTACCGTCCGTTCCAGACTCTCCCGGCCCCGTGGATGGAAAGAGTAGGCGCCCCCCCAATTTCCATGTGTTCCCCCCGGCAGCAGCAGTCCCGGGACGACCATTCGCATTTCAGCATCTCAGCAGAGTCTATTCTCTCGTGACTGCAACTCGTAGCACACCTTGTTCCAAGCCACCGCATGCTGGCGCTCAACCTTTCCGATGAGCTCAGGTCGAACCACCGACCGCCGTCGTCATCCGTATCCAAGCCCGTGCGAGAACGGTGCCCTTGCCCTGACGAAAAAAAAAAAGGGCTCCGGCAGCTCATGGCCAAAACGGTACCCACCTCCGTCAAGACCACGGAGAGGGCCGGTGACGTTGGGACAGGGGGCGGGGAAGTGGCCGAGTGAATCCGCAGAGTTAGTTGCCGTAGCCGCTTTTACTCTTTCGCCGCTCCACGGGGTGTCTCCAAGACGAAAAGCGTACCTCCGGTGACTGCACACGTGACCCTCTCTTTCTCGAGTCCCGGCACGTGGGGAATCACGGCGCCGTTGTCCCCTCGACTCGCCCCTTACATGCCGTGTCGGCTGCCACCATCACCAAAACTGATTGCACCGGATCCGAGACCTGTGCTCAGTCGAAACATGTCACATATCTGCTTGTGACCTCTCCAGTATACCAGCAAGCAGCAATACATTGTATGGTCGCAGATGTACCTCTCTTTTTTTCTTCCCTCTATGTCATCGCATCAAAGGAGACCATCTATGCCTTGTTCTCCCGGACCGGAAGCGCCTTCTCTTTCTTTCCGTCCTTCTTGTCCGTCTTCTCAGACTTCTCGGGTGCCTCCTTGACAAACGGCAGGAATTCGGGCTCGCCTGGAATGTACTTTCGGAGCACCTCAGGGACCACCAATCCCTCCTCTGTCTGGTAGTTCTCGAGGATACAGCACAGGGTTCTCTCGGTCGCGCACAGAGTCTTGTGCAAATCCAGTCAGCACAACTGCTCTTGCTCAACGGCCACTGGCTTGTTTGACTTACCGCGTTCAGAGCATGCACGTACTCCTTCTTTCCGCCTCCAACGATCTGCTTGCCCTTCTTGGTGCCGTGACGGATCTCAAGCTCTCGGGTCTGGTAGTCGGTGCAGTTGGAGCATGAGACCAGCTCCTTGTACTCGGTCTGGAAAGGGAACCAAGCCTCCAGGTCATACTTCTTGGCAGCGGCGTTGTTGAGGGCGCCGGTGACAATGCCCACCACCTGGTAGGGGAGGCCAAGGGCCTTATAGAACTCCTCCGAGTTGGCCATCATCTGATCGAACTGCTCCCAGCTGTGGTCGGGGCCACAGAGCACAAACTGCTCAACCTTCTCGAACTGGTGTACACGGAACACACCCCATGCATCGCGGCCGTGGCTGCCAGCCTCTTTTCGGAAGCAGGTGCTGTAGCCGCAGTATCGGATCGGGAGCTCGCTAGGCTGGATCCATTCGTCGGCGTGGAGAGCCGACAGGGGCTGCTCGCTGGTCGCGATCAGGTATCGGTCAGATTCCGAGGGCGTGGGTCCCTCAGAGACGCGGTAGAGTTCCTCGTCGAACTGGGAGAGCTGAGCAGTCTTGGCCATCTGCTCGCGATCGAGCATGAAGGGGGGCTGGTTGGGGGTGAAGCCTGTGAACCGGTCTCATTAGTCAAGCCCTGCGACATTCGCTCCATGAAGCGGCTTACCCTTGTTGAACAAGAAGGTGGTGGCATAGTTGATGAGGGCCAGGTTCCTATGACCGTCAGCGTTTGATCGCCGCGTCGCGTCTCCCTTTGGCGACCTTACAAAAACATGCCGTAGCCAGTGAGGCAGTATCCTCGGTGGCCGACCAGCTTCACACCTCGGACGGGGTCATATCCACCCAGTCGCCAAAGCACCTCGTGATGCGACAGAGCAGCCTTCTTGGTCTTGTCGAAGGACTCGGGCGCCCAGGTCCTCTCGATGGTGTTGCTGTCTTCGCTTTCGCTGACGTGGACGGATTCGTGGACGTAGTTTCCAACCAGCTTGGCCTTGGCGCGAAGCTCAGCGTTCTTGACCGCAGCAAGCTCCTCCTGGATCTTCTTCTTCTCGGTCAACTCCTCCTTCTGCTTCAGCAGCTCGGTCGCATCCTCCTTGGCCCTCTTCTTGAGTCCAATCTCCTTCTGAACGCCGTTTATTTGCGTGCCGATTTGCGTGACGCCGTATTGCGCTTTGAATGTCAGCACATATCGAAGCAAAAATCCAAGCAAAAACCTGACTCACTTCTTCGAGCCTCCTGCCAAAGTTCGATAACCTCGTCGACAAGCTCGACAGGGGCGTGTCGGCGACGCTGGCTCTCCCTGATCTTCTCGGGGTTTCCGCCGCGCTCCTCGATGAAATCCTCGATATCGAGCATCTTGAATGTTTGCAGTCGTACGATGCACGTTCACAACTAGGTCGGGCCAGGTGGTGGATTTTTTGTCGCTGTTGATCGCCCAAGAAGGAGGGGGAGGGGTTATCAGTGGGGTCACATGACTTTGGAGGGGTCCTTCCCCGAGTTCGAAGAGTCACCAAGAGTCACGTGAACTCCTCGACCTTCCGTCAAGCGGCCTTCAAAACCAGGGCAGCTCTGAGACCAGAACCCTCCGCTGGTTCTGCGGTGACAAGCTTGAGTCACTGGCCGAAGGACTGACTCAGGCAAGGCTTCAACCGTCCCGCCACCATCAGCCAGATATCGAACCGCCGGCCGTTGTCCACAACGGAATGACTCCTTTCGCCGTTGCGGCAGGTGCGGGTACCGTTGCCGGACGAGTTAAAGCGGCACTGCTCCGGACCCTTCCCCCGTCTGATGACATGACGCAAACACAAATCTGAAGACAGCCCACAACTCTTCGGAGGCCAGCTCTTCCGGGCCACGGCTCATGCTTGAGGTTTGGTCTCATGTTCCCTACAGCCGTCCGATCCCATCGGCCTTGACCCTCCGTTTACCAGTGACTCCTGAGGCCAGCATCGACCTGGTGGAAATGAAGGCGCAACGGCCAGCTTCAGGCGTGGCCTCGGCGTCCGGGGTATTGTTACACAGGCATCCGGAGCCGGCCACTCGATCAGAGCCAGGGGGCTGTGCCAGGGCCACCGGCCATGGCTTGAGCTCCTAGTTATTCCGGGGGGTTCCAGACGGCCTCTCAGTTGTTCGCGGCGCCACTTGAACAGCCCCCGTGTGCCCCCCAAAGTCCTGCGTCATCAGCGACCGGACCCGGCTGGAAGAGGACAATCTGCCAAAAAGTGGGGACCAGTTCCGGTGGATGCGGGCTCGGATCTTATCAATTTCCGTACTTGTTCGATGCCCGATCGCGGTGTTGATGAACCTTGCACCGTTATCCTCATACGGTTGCCGTTCTGGGGGCCCCGTTCTGGTGCATCAACACCAGCCGATGTGATGTGCATCGCGCTTCGAGAGGATGGATGATTCGCTCGCTAACAGGCCTGTCGCCGGGGCTCCCTTATCGCCGAGGGAATTCAAACCCGCCCGAGGCGCCTTGAAATCATTCAGGGTGCCAGATGATCATCACCGATTTGGACCGAGTGCCTTAAAATGGGTGTGAAAAGTGATGTGCGATCGACCCGGACAGTTATTGTTAGTCCAGGGTAGGCTGCATCTCAAAATGGCATCTTGATCAGATTGCGAACAGCGGAGGGAAGAGGTTTTTCTATATGAAAGTTGAAACGACATTGCCTTTCATCTAACGTGGAGAAATCCTTCTATCGTACTAAGTTATTGCAGATTGGATGGCTCTGACCCCAAATCTGGTGATGGTACAGCAAGCGCATTGACACACAATCGAGCCGGCCAAACCCGACATCGTGCAACACTTGGTACTTGCATCATTCTTCGTCGCTTCCAGTTTATCAGTAGCCGCTGAGAGCACAAAGCTGGAGCCTTTGAGAAGTTGTCTCGACTGCCTTTGTAAGCCGCCCTAATGGCCATGAAGCATTGTCATTATCGAGATATTGTCAGTAAAGAGTCTATCGAGTTCTTTTATTTCGAAACAGGGAAAGATGATATCCACCGTCCTTTTCGTGCGCTATCGGGTTTCGGCCGGAGTCTCTGAAGGGCATAGATATCCCAGTGAGTGAACAAGTAGACCTGGCCCAGTGCGTCAACACTGACTAACCCCGCTGCATTCTCGACCCGTCGGAGAATTCTGGACTCTTCTCATTCTCCTCCTTTGAATGACAATAATGCTCGACTAGATCTTGCGCCCAGCAACTAGGATGCCACGTCCTCTGAAGAAGGGCTCGTGGCAAGTCATCCCTTCCCCGTCCTGCACTGAGCACAGCGTGTTGACTCTGTGTAGCAATACTTGCCGCCGACGCAAGCTCAAGTGTACCATATTCGTCGCCTCTCTTATTTCAACACGTTCTAATCTTGATCTCCTAGGCAGCCAGGAACTACCCGTGTGCCGGCAATGCTCTAGGTCCAGCCGCTATTGCGACAGGTCCGAGAAGCCAGTTCAGTTTGGTCTGATGACCCCCAGCCAAGCTCACCAGGAAACCTCACCAAGGCTAACGCACGAAGCAGTCCAGCACCAGCCCTTTCCCGACCCCGAAACCCCCCGCAGCGCTCTTCAAGACCAAAGAATTGCCCGTCTGTTCCACTCCTACACCTCCGAGATATCCCCATGGTACGACCTCAGCGACGCAGCGT
Organism: Fusarium albidum; assembly: GCA_013618265.1. Taxonomy (NCBI): domain Eukaryota; kingdom Fungi; phylum Ascomycota; class Sordariomycetes; order Hypocreales; family Nectriaceae; genus Fusarium; species Fusarium albidum. Next base: position 7,169 of record JABFEP010000766.1, read on the forward strand.
GTGCCTTTGGGCTGCTGGTCCCTACCATTGCCCTGGAGGAGCCGCTGCTCTTCTGCGCCGTCATGGCCCTCTCGGCGATGCACGCGTGCAAGACCTCGGCGGGGAGCTTCAGAGAGACAGCCGAGCTCTATCATGACCGGTGCGTGAGGCGGCTGATCGCACTCAGCGAAGGGGATGAGCTCATCTCCCGGGGCGTTGCCCTCGCGGCGACGTGCTTGCTGAGGTCCTATGAGATACTGGACGGTTAGTGGACATGCCTGGGCAGTAAAAGGTGCTGTGCTGAACATTGGCAGGCGACATTGACCCAAACATGCATCTTCGCGGAGCGTACTCTATGGCCTCGCTCCACCACGTCCTGTCGGGCAACCTCCAACAGGGGCTGCTCCTCGGAGCAGGCTTCTGGAACTATCTCCGGGAGGACATTACATTCAGTCTGTCTGAGAAGTGCCCGCTCAAGATGGACCTCGAGTCCACTCGGCTCCTGGGCAGCCACCGGTCTGACCAGGACCATCTCAACTCTATCACGCTGATACTCGGCAAGATCATCAACATGGCATTCGACCGCGGCATGACCGATCCGGGGTGGAAGTCCGCAGCTGGGATGGTCAAGGACTGGCGATCGGCGTGCCCAGAACATTTGCGGCCGTATTCTCGAGGGCTGGCACACTCGGGGGCTTCCCACTTGTTCCCAGCAGTGTGGTTTCTACAGCCATGTCACGGTGAGCCAAAACATTGTCTGGACCTGTGTGTCATGGGGAACGAGTTCTGATCGAGACGACAGCTGCAGCAATGCATTATTACCTCGTGGCTTTGACGATACTATGCGTGCACTCCAGTCCCGAGACTTTTGCAGACATGGGGACCCTCGATCTTCTCACTGTAGAGCTACGCTCCGAGGACGACCTTGTTGAGGATCTCGCCATGGAGATTTGCGGCATCGCCTTTACTGCCAGGATACCGTCCGTCTTGGTGAATGCGTTTGGCCCAATGGCATACTGTAAGCTGTTGATCTGCTGTGTAAATAGGGGATTTTCCATGACTGATGCTATTTTCTAGGTGCGAGATTCATACGAGCTGAGCCGGCCCGGCAAGAGCTCACGCGGCAGCTTCTCGCCTGCAAACCGACCATCGGGTGGCCAGTCCAGCGACTTGTCCATGACCTCGAGATGTGCTGGAGGGGGGATCAGAGCCCAGAGGTGGTGGTTGGTTGAATGCCTGCAAGCCTCCCGAGACATCTTGTCCATGCATGACCCTGTTGGGGAAAGGTTTCCCGAGCTCGGGAAACCCTCATGTCCAACAGGAACTATAAATCACAAGTCTGGGGACTTTATCATTGTTCTCCAGTCTCACAAGTTCTCCTACTGATCTGTTCACTGATATCCCAACATGGCCACCATGATTCGACCCCGAATGATGCTCCCGACCGTCCCCAAGGCCACCCGCCTCTTTTCAACCACCAGGACCACCTCCCTGGGTGTGATCCATCCCTCTGCCGACGAGGTCAACAGGCTCCGCCTCGACTCCAGAAACCTGGAGAAGGCCGTGCGACACATGCACAAGGACGGCCTCGTGGTCGTGGAGGACGCCGTCCCCCACGAGCACCTCGACCTGCTCAACTCGAGGATGGTCAAGGACGCCCACGCCCTGCAGGCGCTCGGCGACAAGGGGCCCTACAACTACAACATGGGAAACATCCAGCAGGATGCACCCCCCGTAGCCGAGTTCTTTTTTCCTTCCATAATGACCAGTAAGTTCTCGTTCATGATCCTTGAGGCCCTACTGACTTATACAGACCCCATCGCCACGCAGATTACTTCTGCCGTACTTGGTCCCCTCCCCAGATGGACCTTTTGCTCTGCAAACTCGGCCATGGCAACCCTCCCCGGGCAGACCCCCCAGCGTCAGCCCGTCCACTCGGACGCCGACTTTGCTCACCCGGACCACCCCTTCGCCCTCGTCGTAAACGTCCCCCTCGTGACGGCGACTCCCGAGAACGGCTCAACCGAGATCTGGCTCGGCACTCACAGCAACGTCTCCGGCATCGCAGCCCAGGAGGGCGCCCACGGGGAGCGAGCAAGCGGTCGCATCGCGGAGCACCTCCTCGAGCAGCGGAGAGCCGCATCCCCCCCGTTGCAGCCCGTCATCAACAAGGGCAGCATCGTGGTCCGCGACCTGAGGCTGTGGCACGCGGGCATGCCAAACACGACGGGCGAGACGCGCGTGATGCTGGCCATGATCCATTTCGCGCCCTGGTTCAGGAACAGAATGAGGCTCGAGCTCGGCGACGACGTGAAGCCCGTCCTGGAGGAGCTCGAGAGGGACGGCAGGCTCGGGCTCGAGGTGCCAGTCGATTGGGTCCCCAGGGGGGATGTCCTGCGTCGGTATCTCAACAGGGGGTTTGGCAACAGCTACGACTTTGATCAGGAGACATAGGTTATGTAATCTGTATTCCATAATAAAACATGTACTGTCCAACACCAAACTCCACGCCTCAATTCACCATCTAGTCAGAGTCGCTGCTGCTGCTAGAGTTTCCATCAACACCCCGAGTCTTGTGCTTCTTGTTCTTCTTGTTCTTCTTGCCCCTGCGTCTGGTCAGTGTCTAGCCTGTGTGTCTGTAAAGTTGGACTCACTTCTTGAACTTGTTCTCCAGAACATTCGCGCCAATGGCCCCAGCCGCCGCCGCACCCAGACTGCCCAGGAACCCACCGCCTGCCGTGTGCGCCGCCCACGCCGCGGCACCCCCGCCGACAAGAGTGGCGCCGAGGCCGCGGTCGCCGTCAGGACCGCCGGGCTGCCCTGGCTGACCCTGGGGGTATTGACCTGGTGCACCACCTCCGGGGTATGCCTGGGCGCCGCCGCCGTACTGCTGCTGCTGCTGCTGGGGAGGATAGGACGGGCCGCGCTGGTCGTAGCCTGGCTGGGGGGAGTGCGATGCGTAGGTCGGCTGCTGCTGGTATCCTCCTCCGTACTGGTTCTGCGGCTGCTGGTACTGTTGCTAGATGATGTCAGTCAGAATCTCTTGTCTTTTTGCTGTAAAACACACCTGCTGGGGATATCCCCCCTGCTGGGGGTACTGCTGCTGCTGGTTGTACTGGGGCTGCTGCTGAGCGTAGTTCTGCTGCTGGGGGTAGCCGCCTTGCTGGGGGTAGCCCTGCTGCTGCTGGTTGTAGCCGCCGCCGTTGCCGCCGTAGTAATCCTGAGCCGACATGTTGTGTTGTGTATGGATGTGGTTTATGGAGGTTGATAAGAGGACCGGGTATGTCAGTTGTTGATGACAAGACTTCAGACTTCAGAGTCCAGCTCCCCCGCCTTTAATACTAATTCAAGTCCATCCTAACCCCAAAAGTATGCCTTAGCTGACCCCCGTCGGCGCAGTCACTGCGGGCAGCCACGACGCCGTCTTACCCGGATCGGGACTTCCATGTCAGCTGCGCATGCAGTGGGAAAAGAAGCTTGCTTGCTTGCGTGACCGGCCAATCCTGCCTCGCACGTGACAGATGCCGCGCCATTAGATCGTGGCTCGGGGGCGGTGCAACACGCCGCTTCTGGTTTAGCGTCAGGGCAGTTCACGGCGTCTCCGTGTCGGACTCTGTTCTTTCACTGCTTTTGCCAAGTCCGGGATCTTGATGGACAAGAATTGAGGCTCAATTGAGGCGCATGATGACGCAACTACTGTGATTAACTCTACCGTGATTAACTAACTATTAACTATTATCTAAAGAGACCGACTACAACTCCCTGAACCCCTGCTGCATCGTCTCGCAGATGCCCTCGACGACCGCCTCCTCCTCGTCCTCGTCGACGCCCAGCCCCAGCGCGCCCGGCTGCCACGTAACCGTGTAGACCAGGCC
>JABFEP010000771.1:0-22386 GCA_013618265.1 Fusarium albidum
TTTTTTTTTTTTTTTTTGGTTCGGATCCGACTCCCGGGAATTATCTGGAGCTGCATTCCCTGAGGGTTTTCCAGATGACCGGGTCGGGGCCCAACAGGCGGCCAACAAATGGGAGAAGCTCTGGTGCAAGAAGCTTCTAGCCCTGACACGGTTAATATCACTCAGGACCTGCCACCTCGACTGACTGGCTGACTACCTTCCAGGTGCCATGACAGGCACCATTCAACGGTTAGCCAACCTTGATAATAAACGTCGTTCCGTTGAAAGAAAAAAAAAAAGTCAATATCAAGTGGCTTCCAACTGCTAGACGAGAGTTAATCTGGTGATATGCAGCCAGTTTTTTCAGCACGATAAAGTTCCATCCAGTGCGTACAGTTGAGAGTGAGGAAGAAGCAGAAGTGAAAAAGTCTGTCTATTCTGATGCAGTGGCTTGCTTTTCTAGTATGCAGGTGAAACCCGACGTTGCAACATCAAAACCACCGCACATTTCATTTTACACCCTCGCTTGTCGGCGGCCTAGTCTCGCTAACCCAAGTTAATCACGAGACCAGTCGTTCAGGAGTCGGGATATATTTTCCATGGTTGTCACGTCAGCTCTGATTGCCAGTATTATTATAATCACAAAAAGGAGCAGAGGCCAGGAGAGGATTGGCCGATGGGGAGGGCGGATGTGCTTAGACGCCAAGAATCCCTCCGGGTTCTCAGCTCGTTCTGGATTTTCCTTAGTGGTTGGCAGAAAAAAAGGATCAGTCTCCCGCGGAATCCAAAACCCGCCCCCAAAAATTGGCCACTTCAGATGACTCGCCTTGTCGCTAAAATAAAATCGAAGGGCCCAGAGACAAACAAACACACAGTATCACAGTGCAGATCGTCGCGACAAGGCGGACGGCGACGGTCTCGATGTTCCAGAGCCATTCTCCAACAGCATTCTTGGGAATTGGCTTGTCGATCGCTTCATGCACATCACCGTTTTTTATCGCTCATTGCTGAATCATGACAAAGCATGGAATTTGCTAAGCATGGACATTCCGGTGCTGGTTGGATACCTAATCAATGGGGGGAGGGCTGCAGTCATGTACCTTTCGAGCCGTGTTTACCCTACATGCAGATAATGATTCAGAAAGTTGCCGTGTTCATCTTATTCTCTTCCTTTCCCTCGACTGCAGCCCTGGTCATCAATGCCAATATCCCGCAGCCACTAGCGATCAACTAACCCAAGCTCGCCACTGGACCCTTGGCGTGGAAGCGAAGCAGGCAGAACAACAGTGACGTGAATCCACCCGCTGTCAGCCGAATTCCGCAGCTGTCATTGCATGGTGACAGATCTCGCACAGAGGCAGCGTCGTTCAAGTGCACAGGTGTAGAGGCCCGGCTGCATGTCTCTTCGTCCCGCCTCTGCTAGTTTGACTTTTCTTCTTCTTCTTCAGCTCGTGTTGCAGATCTGCAACTCGTCTCTAATTCGCTTGATTCATCGTCATTCCCGCGATTGAGGCTTGCCACGAGCCCCCGCAGAAGAGCGCCATGTTCTCCCCCGCTAGTGGCTGGCCCTGATTGGCTGCCCTGGCGTGTGTTGCCGCCGGCTAGGCGCTTAGCTTTTTTGACGACCCAACCGCCGCTTGCGATCCTATTCCGAATTCGGAATGCAGATGGTGTTAACAGGTGCTCAACCAACACCTTCCCTTCATCCCCCCCCTGATGTATTTGATGAGAAGATGGTCGAGGTGGTTCATGTCTTGGGGTATCAACGAGCTGTCATTAATGATCCATTGGGCCTGGATCTCGTCTAACTTGCAGCCAACAAACACATACTCTCACCATCTCAGTCACCGCTGATCTTGGCGTGCCGAAAGTACTTCATGCCCACCCAGGCTACGACGACCCATACCCAGGCCATGACACCCGTCAGGATTATCAGCGCCGGGTAGTATCCCACAATCGGCAGCGTTTCGTCGTCCTCGAGCTCCGGCGGCGCGTACGGCGTCTTGCCCACGTCCCAGGCCCATGTCCAGGCGTCGAGGCAGGAGCCCATCCCAATAACAAACACAAACCACGTCGCGCATAGCACCACCCACCCCCACCACTCCGTCTCCGCGTAGTCCCAGTCGTCGTGCGCGCTGATTGTATTGGTCGAGAGGCCGCCGTACGACAGGGGCGACTTGGCTCGGTGGATTGACCGCCGTCGCTCCTGCGAGATGGTCGACTCCAAGCTGCCAAAGTACGAATCCGTCTGCGGAGGCATGGATAGCCCTTGTCGGAGCGCTGCCGAACCCCCTGGAATTTGCAGAATGTCCTCCTCATCCGTCGACGTGTAGGATGTAACGTCCCGGTCAGCATGCGATATTGCATGCGCGACTGACTGCGGAATGCTCAGTGTCTGGGGAACCATCTGGGGTACCGCGGGTGGTTCGCCGAGGCTGCTCGTTAGGGGGGTAAATCCTTCGATCGAAGCGAGTGGCGTGTCTTCTGACGCGGCGTTGAAGTCCAATGGCTCAATCTGCGAAGGGCTTTCGGTCTGCCTGGCTGCTGGATCGAGGCCGTATGCCGCAGCGTGCGAAGTGTCGATGATCAAGGGTCTGCTATCTCGTCGCTCGCGCTGCGCCCTCCGGCCGAGCAGAGCGACCTTCCTGAGGGAGCCCCTTCGCCGCCGTGTTTTTTGGTACTGTGTCACGCTCGCTGATGGTCGCTGTGTCGAACGGGGCGCAGCCGCGGTGGAATCATGGTCGATACCATTTCCATCGTGTTCCTGTCGCGATTGTCGGCTCTCTGGCGACGTTTTCATAAAGGGGAACTTGGACAGGACACTCGAACCGGAGGGAGCACGCCGATGGGACGGAGACGGCGTTGGTGAGACATCGCGCTTATTCAGAGGGGCGCCCTCCATGGTTGGGGGGGGTTCCTATCGCGGACCTCGAGGTGGGCGTTTGGAGCTGTCAGGGAGGAGCTACAATGATGAAGACGGCGGTTGGGGAGAGGGTGACAAGGACGATTGCGGGCGGGAACAGCTGGGCTCTAACATGCACGACGGCGAATAGACGCGCCGCAAGTTGGCATTATTGTCGTGAAGAGATCTCCTGCATTTCCCTCTTGCGCAGCTCTGGCTGTTGTGGCGTGGACGTTGAACGACGAATGAAGACAGATCGCGGAAGACAAACCAGGCTGATGACGACGACAAACCCGAGATGTTTTCAAAATGAGGCTTTGTTGGCCCCCGACGCCACAAAAGTTTCGAAACTTGACGCAGCCCGCCAGGTGCCTCTCTGCGACCTTCCGCAGCGGGTATGGGGTTGTGGCTTAGGCGCCCCAATTGCCCCCTGCATTTCCTGGAGTACCTCTGAAAGTCTCAGGCCGGGGGGGCCACCTTCTGGACGGGATCAGATGGATGCTATCAGCCAGATCGCGGGACGTCAACTTCATCCGCCCTCCCGCCCTCTGCTCCTCCACGACCGCGCGCGCCATCGCCGAAACCAGAAAAACCGACCCGTCGCAAAAGTCAAAATTCGGATCAATGACACAACTCTCCATTCCATAACGACTCGTATCCGCTCCAATCGACTTGTCGCCCGAGCCTAGGGAACGCGTAGTCTCGTCTCTCCGACTCCCAGAAGCAGCAGCAGCAGCAGCAGCCCATGTCGGGCCATCCAGGTGCTTGTCCTCCTTATCTCCATCCTCAGATCCCCGACCCACCGACCCTGGTTGTCCACGGCGACAGCGACGACGACACAAGCGTCAACATTGGAATCTCCATTGATAACGAGGACGAGGACGGAACCGAGATCGACTCTGACGCCATAGCTATCCAGCGCCAGCTTAATCGCGACTCGGCCCTGCGCAACTCATCCACCGCGAACCTCCTCTTCCCGCCATCTGCCACTGCCACTGCGCCCTCATCCCCCTTATCGTTGTCCACGATGGGTCTCGACGACGAGACTGGCGATGCCTCCTCTCCTGCTACTCCCAAGAACCCCTTCAACTTCCAGACACAGGTGATATCGCCTGGCCCTGTCAAGTCGGCAAGTCTTAAAAAAAGTTCCCCTGCAGTATCCTTCATGTTGGCTAACATGCTCGGCCCTTAGAATATCGGACAGCGTCGCGGTCACAGATACAAGCACAGCAGCATCTCATCACAACATCAAATCTTCAGGGAACCGCCGCAGAGGCCCCCGCCTGTGCTACCCGCCTCCCTCCCCATCCCCACCGTCCGCGAGGCATGGAAGAGCATGACCAAGGACCAGCGCATCCATTGCTACTGGAGCATGTGCCATCTCGCCGTGGCAACATACGTCTTCTTCCGCTCCGAGGGCTCCCTCGCCACCACCGCGCTCTCCCACCTCGTCTTCTTTGACGCTGGCAGCGCCGCCGTCTGCGTCATGGTCGACGTCCTCGGCAACTTTGAGGTCTGGCGCCGCAGCAGTATCCGCCATCCGTTTGGCCTCGAGAGGGCCGAGGTGCTGGCTGGTTTCGCCATGTCCATCCTGCTCCTCTTCGGGGGCTTCGACCTTGTCTCCCACACCCTCAAGCACTTCCTCGAGTCCATGGGCAATCACGAGGCTCACCATGAACATGGCCATGACGGGCCCGACCGCTCCATCGACCTCGTCTCGGCCGCCGCCATCACCAGCACCCTCGTCTCGGCATACGGCCTCCGAAACCACGCCCGCATTGCCAAACTGATGCGTGTGTCCTACCTCGCCTCCCTCCCCAGCGTTCTCTCCAACCCTGTTCACTTCCTTACCCTCTCCTTCTCTGCGCTCATCGCCCTCCTGCCTCTGCTCTCCATCACTCTCGCCACCTGGCTCGACCGGCTCATCTGCGTCGTCATCGCCTTTGCCATGTTTGCCCTCGGCATGCGCCTCGCTGTGGCCCAGGGCTTGATGCTCCTCATGTCGTACGGCGGCACTGGCGGAAATAACGGCGTCAGCGCCGTTCTCCGCGAGATTGAGACCGAGCCCAGCATCGTCGCCATCGACGACGCCCAGTTCTGGCAGGTTCACTATGGGCTCTGCATGGCCAATCTGAAGCTCAGCATCGTCAAGGGCTACGACGAGATGCTGCTGAGCAGGCTGCGCACCCGTGTCTCGTCCCTCATCCAGAACCGCCTGGGCGAGGGCTACGGCCATGGCGGTAGTGTTCGGTGGGAGGTGACGCTGCAGATGAGCACAGACGGCAGCACATGAGGGACGGGACCATGATGATTGAACTTAAAGAGATGGACAAGGATATGCTTATTTGGCAGTTTTGTTTTTATTCGGTATATAGTCTCATGGTATGAGCTACGAAGGAGATTAGTTTTAGGATGCTATGAAATAAATCAAGCTTATGAATGAGACATTTTAACAATGCATAACTTAGCTAATGGAGGTTCGGTTAGCCTCTTTTGAGTGAGATGAGTTTCTTGACAAAGATATAGATAGGTAGGTTATTGAGGAGGGTATCCTGCACGCAACGAAAGCACATCTATCAACAGCCTCGCCCAATAGCCCTGCTCGATACGCCCTCCTTCGCCGACCCGCTTGCTACAATTTGGCCCAGATGATGAACGCGAGGGGTCCAAGTTCAAAGGACGTAGGCAAGACGCAAGAAACGACCGAAGCATCTTCCGGTGAAAGCCTTTCTCCTTGGCTAGGAATCTAAGTCCTCCTCATGAATCATGTCTAAATCCAACGACCAAGAAGTCAACTCCTCCAACTCCGTGTCATCATGTCTCGTATCAACGGGCAGCCGTCTAGAACAATCCCCAGCGACCGCGCCGCTTCCCAGTGTCCCTGCTCGAATTGGTCGGAGTGCGCTCGCGATCCCGGCCGCCACCGAGCTGTCGCAGGCTCTCCATCTTCTCGAGGGCAAGCTCGAGCAGCTCTTTCCGGCGGATGACATCCAGGTGCCGGCGGATCTTGGGGTCCTCCTTTGCAAACCTCTCAATATCGTCCTTGGAAAGATGGGGGCCCAGCCGGAGATCTAGCTCGCGGGGGAAGTTATAGTTGAACTCCGAGAGGAGCTCGATGTTGAGGAAGAGGACGGCGGTGGAGGCTAGCCTAGTGGCAGCGGCATCAAGGAAGACCTCGGGGCAGTAGTACTTGTTGTTGGGGTTTGCGCATTGCTTCGACTTGACTGCGAGGAGTCGCATCCTAATGATGTCGGCTCTGTCGCGGAGGAAGACAGCCTCGCGTCCTGCAACAATAGTTAGTATTTCACATCAGCATAGCCCTTGGACGGCTCTCACCTTTGCTTAGAAGAGCCGCACTGAAGCCGCCGGCGCCGCTTCGCCCATCACCCTCCACAACGATCTCGCCCTTCCGTGCCCTGTCAACAAAGCCCATGACTTCCTTTAGCTTTCGTCGTCCGCCGACGGTGTTCTCAAGCTGCTTTATGGCCGCTTCGCAGTCGTGAAGTTCGTTCTTGAGGACACCTCCAACATGTTCTCGTCCCTGAGCCCATTCTCGGTCTTCAATGTCAATCTCAAACTTGTATGGCTTGATACAGTTCTCGACCTGATCACTTGTGCTGTAGAATCTCTCGTTTAAGATGGTAGAGGCAGCTTCCATGATGGCCTGCCGAGCAAATGGATGGCTGGCGAAGCTGGAGCGGCCGATCAGGGAATCCACGTGGGCCTGGATAGAAGAGGCAACCGCAGTGGTAGCCAGACGCCCCACGCCGAGCTTGGTAAGTGAAGATGTGGAAGAATCTAGCTGTCGATGCCAGTATAGGGAGTCGGGGGCGGCCTTGGGCAGACCCGCTAGGTTGTCGAGGTCTGGCTTAGCCTCCGACAGGTCTTCGATAGGCTTGTTCCAGTATCTAGCTGCAAGCAGATCGAGAACCTTTTGGTCCAACTCGTTCTTCAGAAGCTCCTGCATCTGGGGCCGGCCAAACTCGTCCGCAAATTGCTTGAACGAGTGCTTGAAGGCATCAAGACTCTCAGCCAGATACGACTCTGCCGAGAGGGGCCTATCGTTGTATTGCACCTTAAACTCGTACGCAGCCTCCTCGAGCTCTTGTCGGATAGCGTCGCTCGTGGCCTGCAAGCTGGATGACATGGTCTGCTCCAGAACGTGCATGAGCTTCTTGCGCAGTGTGGTGGTTCCCACATTCAAACCGGCTTCCGGGCCATACTCCAACGGGTGAGAGGAAAAGAAGGCGTTCTCGCGTCTCGTAATTTCCGTGAGAAGGTTGGTAGAAGTCATCTTGAACAAGCCCTGGATTTGAGGAGCTTTGGAGACCACCCCGACGTAACCCAAGCGCAGAGGATACTGCTGATCGTTGAGGATGGCTGCGCCGCGGACAGGATCAACCAAATCCATCTTTGTCACAACACCAATCGTGCGCTCGCCTCTGGGGTCGACGCGGCGAGATGCTCGGAGGGCAGTAGAATTCGCGAGATCCACGTCGGCGGCCGAGATAGCAAGAATCACGTTTGGCGCCTGGATGTACTTGTCACAGAGCTCCGAGATCTTTTGCTTCAGCTGCAAAGGCTGGTTGCGGCCCACAACCTGAATGTATCCAGGGAGATCGATGAGAGACAGATCTGGAACATTCGGAGAGTACACCGTCAGATGAATCGGGTCGTCGGAGACACACTCAGTGTCGGACACGGCAAGGTTGAGCTCGGTCAGTGTGCGCTGGATGGATGAAAAGTCGGTGATGTGCCGCAAGCCCAGGTCGGGAAATTCGCCGTACTCTTCTTTTGACGACGGAGTGTTGACCAGCGTCAGCTCAATCGGTCTCCGTGTGACCATGTTTGACCCCTTTGGCAAAAACTCATGGCCGACAATGGCCTCTAGAACCGAGCTCTTTCCGGACGACTGAGAGCCAATGACCACGATTGACGGGAGTGTTAGAGCACTTGATTGCTCGACTTGCTGCAGGAGACCCCGAATTTCAATCATCTTTTTGGTCAAAACCATCATCTGATCATCCTTTGCCATCTCGTCGACTTCTCGGGGGTCCTCTTCGTTCGATTTTTCGTACCCATAGGCGGCGGCCGATGCGCCCACAACAGCGGCAGCACCGGCTCTGCTCTGCTTTGGGTCGCCGCCTCCGCCCGAGCCTCCGGAGCCGCCAGTGCCAATATCCTCTTGGAGTCGGAGTATTTGTTTTACCCAATCGGGTAATTCGGCTTGTTCCTTTGTATTTTCCCAACCACGATTCACCTGCTGGGCAATCTCCTTCGCGCCGCCAAACACGGAGGAGGCAGCATTCGAAACAGTATCCGTCGTCGTGTTAAACAGGTTGACGGCGAACGTGCCGGCCTCTGTTGATTCTACGTCAGTATTTGATACTCCGGCAATTTGTCACAACACGGAACGTACGAGCAGCCTGATATTGGACCCAGGCAAAGGCGCCGATGGCCACGCCGCCAAACATTGCGGGGACTCTAAGGAACTTCATCATGAGCTTGGGCAGAAACCTCGCAAAGGAGGCGTTCCTGGTCGTAACGGCATTGTGAAAGGCATTGCCGCCGTACCACATCCGCTTCCGAGTTGCCCGTATCGCGGCATCAGCCTGGAGAAGGCCACCTGTAGGATGACGATGGAGATGTCGAACGGGATGAACGGCTGCCCGTCGCGTCAGAGGACGCAGCCCTGCAGCAAGGACTCGTCCGCTCATGGTCGTCTACTGGCCCTATGATGCTCGACGTTCAAAGTGTTGATGTTGGGGCCGCCGACACGCCCAGTTGTTGGTGGCAATTCGTCGTGGGCTGGTGGTGTAGCATCCAAAGGCTGAGTCGCTTTGGTGTGGTCTGTTTCCAAGTTGTGATATCATTCGGGTGCTGGCTGATCCGCTCAACTGTCAATGGCAATGCCGAGGGGCCTAGGCAGGTGGCAGGTTTAGGTAAGCAGCCCCACTTTCCGCCGGCCAGCGATGTGTCTCGTGATGGAAAGAGAACGCAATAAGTACACACAGGAAGTTATTGAGGTTTTCTTCAAGTGCCTAGGTTGTTATTAGACTGGGTACTGGTCGGCGCAATGTTTGGGTAAGCTGTGGGAGGCCAGCCAGGTAAGGGTTCAGTCTTCCCCTCCTTGAATCTCTAAACTTCATTGGGATAAAGGTGCTTCTCGCGATGCGGCTAAAATTTGAACTTATTGCGAGATTTAGTTGTTCCTACGTACTTACTTGCCGAGCGGTCTGCTATTTGTTTTTCTTCACAAATAAAAACAAGGCCTTCAGTAGTTAAGTTTATTAGAAGAAAAAAAGACCTAGAAGCTTATATCATAGATCTTCTAATTTATCTGAAACTCTTCATCTGATACTAGGTACTATAGATAGATCTGTACCTAAGGATGCATGTACATAGGTACCTACCTATCTTTTTTTTTTCCACCTACGGAGAGCGCCTATCGCCACGTGACGAGCCGCCGGTTCTTATCGCCCTAGCTCCAGTCGCAAAATTTCTGGTTTCGCGGGGCCTTTGAAGAACTTTGGGAAGCCTTCGGTGTTGCAGAGCAAGTCGCTTTGATCCAGTTCTTTCTTTTCAACGCCCAGCATGGCGATCCAAAAGAAGCACGGCAAGGGCCGCTTGGACAAGTGGTACAAGTTGGCCAAAGAAAAGGGCTACCGTGCTCGTGCCGCCTTCAAGTTGGTTCAGTTGAACAAGAAGTATGGCTTCCTGGAGAAGAGCAAGGTCCTTTTGGACCTTTGCGCTGCCCCTGGTGTAAGTTTTTTTACGCTTTGATGATAACAATGTTGGGCTTCCAGCTGATTTCTCTTTGCAGTCGTGGTGCCAGGTTGCGGCCGAGGTCATGCCCGTCAACAGTCTCATCGTCGGTGTGGACTTGTCCCCGATCAAGCCAATTCCCCGAGTCATCACCTTCCAGAGCGATATCACGACCGAGAAGTGTCGCGCTACGATCCGCCAGCACCTCAAGACGTGGAAGGCAGATACCGTGCTGCACGATGGTGCTCCCAACGTCGGTACTGCATGGGTCCAGGACTCCTTCAACCAAGCCGAGCTCGCGCTTCAAGCCATGAAGCTTGCCACCGAGTTCCTCGTCGAGGGAGGTACCTTTGTGACAAAGGTCTTCCGGTCGAAAGATTATAACCCTCTGCTGTGGGTTCTCAACCAGCTCTTCACCAAGGTCGAAGCGACCAAGCCCCCATCTTCCCGAAACGTCTCGGCCGAAATTTTCGTTGTCTGCAGAGGCTACAAGGCTCCGAAGAAAATCGACCCTCGATTCCTCGATCCTCGATCCGTCTTCGCAGAACTCGCCGGCGCGACGCCCAACAATGAGGCCAAGGTCTACAACCCCGAAGTCAAGAAGCGAAAGCGAGAAGGTTACGAGGAGGGCGAGTACACGCAGTTCAAGCAAATGCCAGCGAGCGAATTTGTTCAGACAACGGATCCCATCGCGGTGCTTGGCTCTTACAACAAGCTCACCTTCCAGCAACCCCTCAACGGTGATGTCGCGCTGGCTGCCTTGGATAAGCTGCCCGAGACTACTGACGAGATTCGGAACTGCTGTGCCGATCTTCGAGTGCTTGGACGAAAGGACTTTAAGCTCCTCCTCAAATGGCGATTGAGGGTTCGCGAGATATTCGGCCTCAAGACCAAGGAATCGGCCGTGACAGAGGATCCTGAAGAAGTGGCAGAAGTCGAGTCCATGGATGAGGAGCTCAAGATCCAAGAGGAGTTGCAGGCAATGAAGGATAAGGAGAACTCAAAGAAGAAGCGGGAGAAGCGAAGGGAAAATGAACGGAAGCAGCGCGAGATTGTGCGTATGCAGCTCAACATGACCGCGCCAATGGACATTGGTATGGAAGAGTCGGGCCCGATTGGCGAAGGTGCCATATTCTCTCTCAAAAAGGTCGACAAGACGGATGCTATGCGAAGGTTGAACCGTGGTAAGATGGCCATCGTTGCCGGAGCACCTCAGAAGAAGGACCCTGACAGCGGCCTCGGATCCTCTGGAGAGACGGACAATGAGAGCGACGCTGAAGAAGATCGTCTGGAGCGGGAACTTGATTCCATGTATGACCAGTACAGGGATCGCAAATCTGAGGCGGACGCCAAGTACCGAGCTAAGAAAGCTCGCAAGGAGCACGGTGACGACGAATGGGAGGGGCTGTCGGCGGATGAAGCTCAGGACCAAGACGATTCTTCGGAGCTCGACGAGGAGGACGACTCATCGGATGATGACGACGACGATGAAGGTACTTCGTCAAAGGGACTCATCCGAGACCTGGATTCCTCAACAGGAGCTGGAGGGCTGTCTAAGCGGGCAACCGCATTTTTCAACCAGGATATCTTCAAGGGAATAACGGGTATCGTGCCTGAGCCCGTTGACGCCACTGCCGAAGATAGCGCCGATGAGGAGATGGACCAGGATGCGGATGCTGCCGTTGCACAGCAAGCCAAGAATCGCAAGGCGGACATTCCTCCCGCCGAAGAAGAGACCGTTGCCGACCTTGATTCCGAGATGGAAGATGACGACGAGGCTGGATTCGAGGTGGTGAAGCGAGATGCCGAGGACGACTGGGACAAGGACACACGGGACGCTGATGGCAGACTCGGTAAGCTCTTGGACACACTGGTCCTTGCCCTGAGTCAAGGTTGCTAACAATCTCTTTAGACATTGACATTATCACTGCCGAGGCCATGACGCTGGCCCACCAGCTCGCCACAGGACAAAAGACGACGCACGATGCCATCGATGACGGATTCAACAAGCTCGCTTTCCGGGACCGTGACGGCCTGCCCGATTGGTTCCTCGACGACGAGTCCAAGCACGACAAGGCCCAAAAGCCCATCACCAAGGCGGCCGCGCAGGCGATCAAGGAAAAGCTGCGGGCCTACAACGCCCGGCCCATCAAGAAGGTGCGGGAGGCCAAGGCGCGCAAGAAGTTCAAGGCCGCGCAGAAGCTCGAGAAGATCAAGAAGAAGTCGGACATGCTCGCCAACGACGATGGTATGACGGAGAAGGAGAAGTCGGACAGCATCTCCAGGCTGCTCGCCAAGGCGGCCCGCAAGAAGCCCAGCCAGCCCGCCAAGCTGGTGGTGGCGCGCGGTCTCAACCGTGGTATCAAGGGGCGGCCCAAGGGCGTCAAGGGCCGGTACAGGATCGTGGACCCCAGGATGAAGAAGGAGCTCAGGGCTCAGAAGAGGATATCCCAGCGGAAAAATAAGTAGGCGGACTTTGTATATTCTAGGGGCGTAATAGACTTGGGGGGCATTTCCTTAGGTTGTTTACTCTGTTGATGGACTCTGGCTTGCCTGTGCACTGCTTCCCAAGCTAATATCTCGAACGAACGCTGATGTAGGATAGAGGGGACCAGAAAAGTCCAGGTCGTACCTGGGTGAGGTGAGTTGAATAGGTGAGTTTGTTTGTCTTGATTTGTCTTGATGACAAGTCGCAAGCTGGGGGAGAGGAGTTCTTACCAGTAGTTGACGGCGAGTACGAAGCCCTCATCCTCTTCGGCACAGGACTGCGACACCTTGTGATACCTTTGTGCCCGCATTAACGACAACTCTGCCCAAATATAGCAGCGAGAGAGAGAGAACCTACCACATGGCTGGGAGGTACAGCATATCTCCTGGATTCAGGGTCACCCGCATCGGCTGCGCAAGGTGCGAGAATGGCGTGGCACGCTCCTCCGGGCTGTCGGGGTCCCAGATCGCAAAAGGGACAGGCTCGCCGTCCGAGTCCATGTCGAGATGAAGACGACCCTCGCACCGGCCATAGGTCGCGGGCCTCAGGGGCTGCTCGTTGACGCAGGGGTGGCACAGCGAGGGGAGCAGGACGAAGTGCTTCCTGCCCAGGACCTGGACGTAGATGTTTTCGTAGTTGTCCTTGTGCAAGGCCGTGACGGACCTGGAGTTGCCTATCCACAGGTTGACGGCGTCGGGGGCCTTGCCGAGGGCTATGCGGGCGAAGGGGATGTCTTTCTGGACGTCTGAGAACAGGGTCACGTACTCGTCCCGGAGGTTGTCGTTTTCTACAAGATTATCGTTTAGAGGACTGTGGCCTTGGGTAGCTCCTTGATCAACCTACGGGTTTGCGCATAGCGCACTTCGGCATCACGGGGCAAGTCGGGGTCGCCTGATTCCTGGTGAACAACATATTCGAGGAGCTCCTCAAACGGCTGGTCCTCATAGTGCGGCTTGGCAAAGACGAGAGAATCCTCACGGGGAGGGACGGTGGGCATATCCGCATTGCTACCACCGACCACCAATTCGAATCAGCAACCCGATCTTCTTTTCTTTGTACATGGCCAAGAAGAGCCCCCCAGTTGAGACAATCGTACGAACCCATGAGGCGTCACAGCAACATTGACAGACTGGCCCTTTAGGGCTGACAGCAGATAGGCCGAGTTCCACTCCCGACACGCCTTCCACGACGACGCCCCTTCCCTGACGACAAAGGGGGTGTTGCGAGCGACGTATCGCATAAACTCGAGGGGGCTGGGCTCCTCGTCGAGCTCGTCAATCACATGGCTGTTGAGCGCGTTGAAGGTCGAGATGAGGTTCTGCACAGCCTTGTCCGCCGACGTTGACGAATCTTGGCGACTATTCTTTGGCTTACTGCCCTGAGAGGCGAGGTGCTGGGAGAAAAAGAGGCCGTTCATTGCTTTGTCTTTTTCCTTTTTTCTTTGTCCTTCTTCCTTTTAGTTTTGGTTGGTCAGCTGATTCTCGGGAAGGGTTTTTTTTATGATTTGTTGAGAGGCGGAGTGTGAGAATCCTGCCAATGAGACGAGCAGTGGATTGGATTAACAACTTCAACTACGAGGTACCCTATTGCAGCCCACTTTTCTGCATGTCTGGCAGCCCGCATCTCGCGGAACAATCCTCGATAGTACCTGGATATTGTCAAAATATAATGGATTTGGCAACCTATTCTATTGCCATATGGTTGGTAGTTTGTAAGCTCCCCAAGGGATAACTACTTCGGGTCCTGGGTCTTTGAGCTGACCATGTTGAATTCATCCTCAACTACTCGCTTTTCTCTTGGTTTTCTGATTCAGTTTTGACTCCATGAACCGACCTCTCGTCGGATGCTATAACTATCTATCCCATCATGCCCTGCCAAGCTTTCCCAAGTGGGAACGCCGACTTCACTCTTTGAAGCCTCTGAGCTCTTTGAGCAAACTGCAACTCGGTATTCGTCTCGGGACTATAAAGCTGCGTGACAATACGGGTAGAGCGGCCATTCAGCCAGGGATGCTGCAGTCGCCTTGTACAAGGTACAACGGAGGATGCATGGCCAGCATCGACGACAACCTCGAGCAAAGGCAGGGTGGGTGTTGGAGGTACGCGTGGTGGCTTTCTTTGAGATGAGCCACGGATACAGAGTACAGAGTACAGAGTTCCAATGGCGAGGATGAGGTACCAGATCCCCGGGAGGGCAACGAGGATGCACAACCAGCTGCCCGGGTGCTCGGGTTGTCACTTGTGTAGCAGTGGATGCAAAAATGGAGCGCGGGTTCAGTGGAAGTGGGAAAAGTTGCTTCTGTCACTTTCCCGGATGGGAGTCGCTCGGGGCGGGAAGCAGGGACATGGGTGCCTGGGCACTACCGGAATAGTACGGCATGGTAGCAATCAAGGCTACGAAAAGTGCATTTTCCCTGCCTCGGAGCGTAAACCTGGATTTCATCACATCCTTGGTGTTTGTGGGTTACCTACCTATTTTCCGTGGGCTAGACATTCTCCCTGTCCTGCCTGGCTCTTGTCGGTTTGTTGAGGGGCGCCTTTCGACTCTTTGAGTGTGCCGTAGGCATGCTTGGCTTGGGCTAGGTAGTTAATTAATACCTCTAGCCACCGCCAGCTATTCGCAAAAACAAGGGCTTGCGGCAAGCCAAAAAGGGGGACACTCGAGCAAAAGTGCATGCTCAGGTCTCAGATACACGGCAAATACCTCATGGTGTCGCAGAAAGTCTGCGTCTGCCAGGGTACACCACCAGTATCCCAAGTGGGTCGGCCAACCTTGAGGGGGTCCTGGGGCGCATTGCATGGGCCAGGTCCGGGTCTCACACTCTCTGCTGGCTGCAATTCTCGATGGGTGCTGAACAGCTCATGGGAGGAATAGCCCATTTTTTTATCATTTATTATCGCGATCTGTTTTAGTGGTGTTTTCCCTCCCCATCTGGATTCCTTGATCGACTCGATCTCTGGTGCCCCTGGAAGCACCGCGCCGTACCTGACTAGGCAGGCAGGCAGGCAGGTAGGCAGGGACCTTGGCTCACCGAGTGAATCAGTGGTTCCTACCAAACGCGTCGATTGAAGACACTTGCACACGGGCCGCGGCGCCCAGAGGCTGCGGATGCCAATGGAAACCGGCAACAGTAGCCCTTAACTAGCGGCTGGTCGATCTCCCTTTCACTTTCCGTTCCAGGTTTTCTTTTCATATGCTTGTCCCCATCTCCAACTTCCAGATCAGACATCCTGCTCTCACTCTCCCTCGTTCGCTCCTTCCCATCCATTCATTCGGTTCCTTCCGCCCTCCCTCCTTTCTCCTGTCACAGGTTTCGTTGTTAGTTGCCTCTTGGGAAGAACCCCACCCCACAAGCCGGGAACTCTCGAAGGTTAACAAGCAGCGCACTGGGAAAGAGCAGCCTCGTGCCTCCCCGTCATCACCTCCTTAGCTCAAGTTTTGTCGCCCTTTCCCACTTATTAGGCCCCCGAGGAGCGTCCGTCCTCCATTTTCCCCATCCTCCATCACCATATCGTCACATTGAGCTCTCGACGATCCTCCTACCTGATCGCGCGATCCTTCCCATTTTACCGCATCGCAATTGCGGAAGCCCTCTGAATCGGGCCGCGAGCCATCCTACGCCAGACGGCAGTCCCTTATAATTGTCACGGGCCATCTATTGTCCATGCTGCTGGTCACTCACCCCCCCAAAGCCGCACCCTGCTCCTTGTCCTCCCAGCGTGCCAGCGCTGCCAGAGCGCTGCCAGCGTCATCGCTGCCAGTCTCAGCGCCAGCGCCATCAAGTCTCGTGACCTGATCTGCGCCGAAACTGGCCTGGCCTGACGACACCGACGCTTGCGGCGATCGCTGACACGAGCCTCAACGCGCCCTGGTCGCTGTCTGCGGTCCTTGGCTTCACCATATTCCTGTGAAGCATCCCCTGGTTTTTTCCCCAGGGCGGCGCTGCCCGCACCCGCGCATCGCGCCACTGCCATATTGTCCCATCCTTTGGTTGTTCGGTCCATGTCACGCCAGTCGCCTCTGGACTCGTCGCGAGGCTTAAGATCCATCTTTCGCTTCATCTCCATCGCCGACGATCTCTCCCTCTCGCATTCACACCTTCACACATGGGACAGTAGGCGGCTTCCATCTCACCCGCCCTCATGATTTGGTACTTGCTGTACCCACTCCGAGGGTCAGTTGCCCCGATCCCTCCCGTACTCCCGTCCCGTTCTCCGTCTCCGTTCCCCGCTCCGTCCTCCGCTCTCAGCTCACATGCCGTCGCAGAACAACGGAAGCGCCGGTCCTTTCGCCAACTCATCCTCTTCGCCGTGGCCTCTCTCGGTACGGATCATATGCCGCCAGCCATGTCGTCACCACGCTACTTATCTCGGTGGTCGTCGCGACCATGCTCATCTACCCCATCCCTTACCTCTTCACCAGTGACTACGTCAACGGCGCTTCCAACCTACCTCACCATGCTTGGACCGTCGCTCAACCGCTGCCGTACGGCGCTGGCATCCGGCCCGATGTCATGATGCGTTCCATCTGGGTTCATGGAACCTACATGCAGGCTCTAGACAGGGACCTGCTTGCTTCGGCCCTTGAGCTGCAGGATGAGTTACTCGGTAGCACTGAAAGCTTCAGCCCCAGTCGAGCCCGCCATGTCCCTCGCGTCTCCCCTTTTCAGTCCGACATTGACCTTTCCACAACCCAGCGCGATGCCTTCCACGCCATCAATGGCTTGACAAACCAATCTTGGTTCTTCCATTCACCGCTGCAGTATTGGGACTGCAACCGTCAACACATCTTGGCCGATCCCGATATCATATCCACCGTCAACGAGAGGAAAAATCAGTCGACATCGGTCAACGTCACGCTCAGGCATTCAATTGTCTTTAGCGGCAAACGCTTTGGAGAACGACGCCTTCTCGCCGCGGATGCCCTCGTCATCACCCTTGTCTATCTTCGAGATTCGCCAGTGGGAAAGCAGTGGGGGAAGAAAGCCATCATGCTGTCGGAAAAGGTCTCCGATAAATGGGATATATACCCCCCCGATGGCCGGTCCATGACCAGTCAGCTCTATGAGTTTCAATTCCGACCTATATCTCGCCAGGATTTGGTCATTCTCGCCTTGGCATACGGTTTAACGACCTTTTACTTCCTCAAAAGCCTATCCAAGCTTCGAGCCTTCAAGTCCAAAATGGGGCTCATGGTTACAGTCATGGCACAGATTGTCTTCTCCGTCATGTCCAGTTTTACCGTTTGCGCAGTCTTCAGACTTGACTTGTCCCGCATTCCTCAGGCAGCATATCCGCTCGTCGTCCTCGCCATGAGCCTTGAGAACATTTTCAGGCTCATCAATGCCGTTATCCTAACTCCAGCCGAAGACTCGACAAGCAGTCGCATTGGTCATGCATTTGGCGAGACTGCATACACCGCCATTGCCAGCTCCATGCAGAACGGGTTTCTCCTACTGATGCTATCCCGCTGGGTTTCATCTAGTGTATCCGCGTTTTGCATCTTTGCCGCCGTTGCCATCGGTTTCGATATCTTCTACCACTCAACCTTTTTCCTATCGGTTCTGAGTGTTGATGTCCGGCGAACAGAGCTCAGTGATGCGCTTGCTAAAGCTTCCATGCGTCACAACCGCGGCGCATCTGAATTCAAGCCTCGCACCACCTGGGAGCTCGTCATCCAGGGCAAGGCAAACATGTCAACCCGCATTGCGGGAACCATCATCATGCTTGGTTTCGTTCTCATCGCACAGTGGCACTTTTTCGAGGGAGATACAATCTTTCGCTTCCTCTCACGCTTCTATCGAGCCTCCAGTGCCACAGAGGGCCCAGACTCTCCCAAAACGTCTCTTGATGCTATTCACCAAGCACGGAGCCCCAAGTCGTGGCTGAGGCTGCAAGACCATGAAACAGCTCAAGAAATCATTAGCATCATCAAGCCCTCAGCACATAGCTACGTCGCGAGGGTGTACGAACCCGTCGTCTTCGTTCTGAAGGGCTCAGATCGTATGCCTCATTACAAGGAGCCTAGTCTGCTCCCAGCCGTGTATGACTTCATCAGCCATCAACTCACCCGATTCATAGTGATCGTCGTCGTGGTCATTGCCGGTGTGCGGCTCCTCATGAGCTTTCTTCTGTGGGAAGACGACTCAAACGACGACGACCGTCACTCTGACACGGATCCTACATTGGGTGTCAAGTCCTTTGCTGGGGGGCACGTCCTCGATATTGCAATGTTGGCAGCCGCTCCTGATGGCCATGTTGTATCAGTTGGCCTGGACCGCCTCATCCGAGTCTGGGACGTCCGGCCTGGCGGGCTGCACTACGTGGTTGTTGATGGAGAGCAGTCGGATGATGCCCCTTTCCCGGTTCTCGCGATGGCGATCGACGACAACTCAAAGTGGCTTGCCATCTTGTCGACCTACAAGGCAGCACTATGGGATCTTAAGGAGCGAAAATGGGGGCCTTGGTTATCGGTTGACCTTCACGGCCAGAAGCCAGAGGCGTTGTTCTTTGGTTCTCCCGATCAACATGCCGACATACCCAGGCTGGTCCTTGTGCGTCGAAACGGCACATTGACCGAGTTCGTGCCTGATGCTGGCGAAAGAGAAGATTTTGGTGTTTGCCGAAGCCCCCTGGCCTGTGTCCGGCCACTAATTGAGAAACGTAAGTTGACTTATCCAGAGATAATTGCCTGCAGTTGAAAGTTGACACGGGGCCGTTCAACAGGGACTAAACAGGCGGCGCCTCTCGTTGCCATCATCACAGCATCTCGAAGGGGATGTGTCCACGCGGCGACACGGGAGACGCTATCTTGGAATTCCCGGAGTGTCCAACTAGAAGGTTTGGAGCAGGACGAGGTTCACCAAGTGGTCCCCCTTGCTTCGTTAGGTCTCTTCTTGATCGCCGGTGCCAGTTGTGTCCATCTTGTCAACTTGGATGACTACAGTCTGGTCCATACCTTTTCCACCGAGCGAATGGTTCAGCGGACCCTCCAGAGCGCATTTCTCAGTCGGCATTCTTCTCAATCCGCGGCGATTGGTCTGGCCTGGTTTATCATGTGCTACACCGAGGTCGAGTCCGGAGATTGCGTAGTGCAGACATTCAGGCCCCCTGGTGAAAACACTATGATTTGTTTTCGCAGCTCTGCTCCCCCAACGACCAGGGGTTGGAGCTCGTGGGAGTCTGTCAAGGAGACGAGGAAACACATCCAGAATCCAGGCTCATGGAGCATTCTCTCGGATGGCAGCGTGGTTGGTATACGGCAGAAGTCAATTCGAGGCCTTGATGTCGACGTTAATGGGCGTCGAAAACCAGACGGTCTTCGACATCGATCTCCTCGCAAGGAAACAGGACAAGACCTGTTTGGGCGATGGGAGGTTTGGACAGCCCCTCAGAGCGGACAACTGAGGACGGACGAAACACGACCACTTTTCCAAGATGATGAAAAATCTGGGCATTTGATCGTGACGGATTTGGGGCCCATGGTGCGGATAGGGCAGAGGTCGGTCGCGTTCAGTTTCGGGAATGTCGTCAAGTTGGTGACAGTTGGTGGGCATGAACGATTCGACGACATGAACCAAGGGGACAAGAGCCTCGAGCATCTCAACGTTGGGAGCAGGCGTCGGAAACCAGCGGCGTTGGTGCGGCCCAGAGCATGGAGCTGATGGAGCAGATGGGACAGCATTCTGCCACGGACTTTGGCGTACGGCTTTTGGTGACAACTTGATCTTGGATTTCGGACGCATACCGGTTTGGCTGGAATAGAAGGGGCGCAATTCAAGGTTGGTCGATTGTGTTATATCTTGTTTGGATGATTCCCCGGATTGGAGTACATTTGAGGGGATGACAGAGGACGGGCGTCATATACCACTATACGAAAGGATTTGGCCGGCGTCGGATGCCATAGATGGATGGTAAGCAATGGGATAACCAAGTCTCCATTACTCAGTGGGAATACAGTCTACCAAGTTCTTCGTTTTTACTCAATATCATCCACGGGCCTCTCTCGTGCTGTGGCGACTTTATCCGTGAGTTTAGCGACGGTGAGCACTGAGCCGTCGGCGTTTGAAGCCCTGGGAGTTGGGTTGGCTATGGAGGACGTGATGGCGAGCCCTCGATATTTGCCTGACACTGACACATGGCGACGGAGGGATCAAACGGTCTGCGGGGTTGTCTGTTTTGGTTTGTCTCTGTGCCACCTGTGGTATGCATTGCTTCTGGTTTGATACGGCATGGCCACGCTCTCTGAATCGTGCAGCAGACGGGTTCCTGCTGGAGAAGGGAGGACACCACGGGTTGGTGAGAGCGTGTAACAGCGACGACGATGGAAGAGACACGAGGCAGGGAGTGCCATGACAATGAGGGACGAATATGGTTGGCACACCGCCACTCTGACGCGTTGGTCAGGCAGGTTTTGGAGGCCTTTTTTTTTTTGGAAAAGAGAGAGGTTGGCTGGGCTGTTGCTTTGGGCATTCGTCCACTTGACAAGTTGAGCCATAATACCTACTCCCTTAGCTGGATTGATTGACGCAGAGTTGGTTCTTGGGCCGGGCTGGCTAGGTGGCAATCGAGAAACCTGTCTAGGGGGCAAGCTACGTGGTCGACAAGAGGGTGGCCGCATAAAGAGAGGCCACCCGCGACGCTGGACGATTGGTGGCCGAGTCGATGAGCACTCACTGCGGAGAGAGCCGTCAGGGCCGGTCTTGGGGCAGAAGAGAATTGAGGAGGTTGGGGAGTGCAGGGTGGATGCTGATTGGGGGGTTGGGACGTCTTTTTGTGTCGGGCGGACGGGATTGACGTTTGGTGCCAGGGAAGCTACGGATACGCAGGATTAACAGATGGATATGATGCTCGTGAGATGAGCTGCAGTTGTGAAGGGTGGAGGATGATGATCAAGGATGATGATGGTCCAGTCTTGATCATCATACACTACAGGTATTGTATGGGCGTTGTCAATAGAACTTGCCCACAACATCATCCCGGCTGCCCGGGCAATCCAACATTGACGTCGATGTGTGTTAATTGGAGGGCTTTAGGTTTTTCGACGTCTCCTCTGGTTGACACAAAGTGAGACGCCCCCCTTTGGCCCTTGGGTCATCCATATCCCTGGACAAGGTCTCGGGCGGGTTCCAGCGGTTGTCTCATGCCTTCATCAATGCCTTCACAGACACTCCGTATGCCTTGCTGACATTATGATGCCCGTCATAATATTTTGGCAACCGCACAGTCCAGGAGAGCAGGGGATGGTATTTGCAGAGGCGGAAAAGAAGCCGCACAGGAACAAGGAGAGAGGAGCAGGAGGAGGTGGTGGTGTAAGTCATGAACGGAATTCCGGAATAGGAAACCCAGCCAAGTTGAATGTTCCAGTGCACCTACCTGATGCTGCAGTGTTGATCTCCTCCCTCCCGATTAAATCCGCCATCATGACCTTGGGAAAGAGCATGTCTCGTTAATACCACTCATTTCCGCCCGATCATCCCGAGCGTCATATTTCCTTTTTCCCTTTTCTTCTTTTGCGTTCAGGTCTCTCTAGCCTCGTCGTAGCCTGTCCCCGATGCATCGCTAATATTTTCTTTTCTTTTCAATTATAATTTCCCTCTGCTTTTACCCTTGTGTCGTTTCCCTCCTTCCGGCTAAGGTTTAGGTCCCAGCCAGCTGGGTTCCCCGTAACGTACCGCGTCGTGCCGCGTCGTCGCCCCGTGCGCGTGTTATTTTTGACCTTTTTTTTTGTTGTGGTCTCATCCTCGGCTTGACTGACACTTTCTTTCTCTCCTCCCTCTATCTTCTATCTTCCTCTTCCTGTGCGTGCCTATTTTGTGCAATTCATATTCATCATTTACTGCTCGTGAGACTTGATCAAATCGGGGTCCAGACAGATCCGACGCTTATCCGTTTCGACTTTTTCAGCGCCAGGAATAGCACTGCGAGATCTTGGGTGTGGCTGCTCTAGGGATATTTTTGGGGGGGGACAGTCCTTGTTTACATCCATCCATCCATCCATACTCACCAATCGGTTCACCTCTCGAAATACTGAATACCGGACGGATACATCGCCGTCGCTCGATACAACTCTTGAATTCGTGGATCATCCAACCGCCTCTATTCATTGGACCCATTGGACCAAGCGTCAGTCATCCGCCCTCGTTTCTACAGTGCTACAGACAGGGCCCCTGCTCGGCGACACCTGCATTTCGTCGTAACTAGTGCCCGGCTCTATCGCCAACATCCTCAACAAGGGCCCGATCCAGCTAGAC
>JABFEP010000772.1:0-48919 GCA_013618265.1 Fusarium albidum
GCTAGCTATAGTACTGTACACAGTGCTAATAAGCTTTTTCTTAATAACTTATAAAGTAAAAATATATCAAATTCTAGAAGTTTTTAAATTAAATATCTCTATATAATTAACATAATCATGAGTTTTTATTAATTTTAAACTTAATTTGAATTTTTAAGATTTTTCTTAAAAAGTTGGATTTATAGTGTAAAATCCAGGTGGTGCGTACCCTTGTTTGGTGCACATGCTTATCATGCACGTTATCCTCGAATGGGGAGACCTAAAGTATGTCTCTAAGCAGCCTTTTCTAATCCTGCACTAAGGAGTTGTTTGGCTATCACAAGGAAAAACTACTGAAAAACAAGTTAATCACGATCCTCACAACACCAAACAAAAACCATCATCTCATTTACTTATTATTATGCTGGCAAAAATATCGGAAACGGGCCTGACCGAGGTTTGAACTCGGGGCCTCGCACATTTTCTCTGTGAGAACAGGGATTGATCATCCCGAAGCACGAATCATACCACTAGACCATCAGGCCGAATTCGATGGAAGCGGACGTCACTAATCAGATATCTACAGTGTTTGCATTGCTGGGCTAGGTATTGCCTTCGTCTAGAGAAGCAATTCAAGTTGGAAATAAGGAATCGCTTCATTCCTGGTGTGCTTACGGAACGGCCTGACGATCTAGGTACAGGTCAAGCGTAATGCATTGAGGCAAGTTTTATTTAGGAAGCTTCCGAGCTCTAAATAACTTGACAGCACGCTTATGTTGAAGAGTCTGGTCCTCCCTAAACATGGTGTTGCAGCACAGAAAGAGATTATTCCTTGCGGTGGCAGAGGTATATTGTGTGGCAGAGGTATATTGTTTCCTCCAAAAGCTGTCGATCTAAGTAACCTATATTACTGACGACTTTCGACATTGTACGCAACCCGTGTGGCTCAGCACGCCGATAATAAGCATGAGAAGAGGTTGCGTTTGAGAACATGCCCACTACAAGACTAGACATGATGCATCATCTAGACATTGGACTGCAGCTATCCTCGCTTAGGCTGAGCAAACAGTCGAATCCATGACAATCTAGCTGATATAGACAGCTCTCGCCAACTTTCCCCAGGCAGACGCAATTGGCCCCGTTGCTACCACCTCGTCCCTTGTCTGTCTCGTTTCGCCAACTGGGAATTGTGTCAATTCGTGTATTTGCCAAGCGCTGCCACGACGCAGTGGCCCTTGGTGATCTAGGCTTCCATTTTTTGACATTTAGCGACAATATATCGCGGCTCTTTTCAAGGCCCGTTATGCTGCCCCTGACTGCCAAGCATGGCATTTGGCTGCCTGCCCGGACTTGTGGGGCATCCCGACGCGTCAACCACCCCTCGGCTGCGCAAACGTCACTTGTGGCGAGAGCAATGCTAATATTAAGCTTAGGCACCATTCCGATAGCCTTCCGGAGCGTATTCGCTTATCTGGGTAGTGGGGCGCGTTTCGTAACATGATATACGCGATTCCATCAACATGTTATTGCCAGCGTCAGACTATATGAATAAATGATGCTCTTCCCTCCGATAATGCTTGGGCAACTCACCCAGCCAAAGGGGCACTTTCCTTTTCTCCTACCCAAAACACCCCAAAAGCGATATCCATTTCATCATGAGCGGCAGCAGCCAGCGACAGTTGGTATCTTCTGCGGGCGACGAGGCCCGTGATATCCCCCAAGATGGACACGACTCGAACCATGCTGCTGCCGACAACCAGCCTGCCGACAAGTCCTCTACCGGCCGCGGATGGCGCTTCTGGGCCGTCTTCATCTCCCTCTCCATCTCGGCGTTCCTGAGCGCTCTCGAGGGTGCTGTTGTCTCCACGGCCCTGCCTTCCATCTCCCGCGCCGTCAATGCAGGGGAAGACTACATCTGGATGGTCAACGTCTACTTTCTCACCAGGTAAGGGTCCTAGCCTTTAATTCTACCGACCCGTCTAACGCCTGTAGTGCCGCCGTGCAGCCCCTCTACAGCCAGTTGGCGGATATCTGGGGTCGACGGTGGCCAACCATCACGGCTCTCAGCATATTCGCCTTGGGCAGCGGCATAGCAGGGGCATCCAACTCGGCGAGCATGCTGATCGGCGGTCGAACCATCCAAGGGCTCGGGGCCGCAGGAATCAACGTGCTTGTCGAGATCATCATTTGCGACCTTCTCCCGCTGCGGGAGCGCGGACAGTTCATGGGTTTCATGCTCTTCTTTATTATCCTGGGGTCTGTGCTGGGTCCTTTCCTAGGTGGCGTCTTGGTCGACCGCGTGTCCTGGCGATGGGTCTTTTACATAAACCTCCCGTTCTGCGCACTCTGTCTGGTGCTGCTGGTTCTGTTCCTCCGCGTGCAGCGCCCTGACTCCAACGAGTCGACAAAGGAACGCTTGAAGAAGATTGATTTTCCGGGACTTTTTATACTCTCTGGATCAGTCTCGTCACTACTTTACGCTCTGACCTACGGAGGCACGCGGTACGACTGGTCGTATCCGTCCATCATCGTCACCTTCGTCATCGGGATGCTTGGCATCGCTCTGTTCTTCATCTACCAGGTCTCGCCCCTCTGCAAGCATCCCGCCATGCCGAAAGCCTTGTTCGGGAACAGAACCTCGGTAGCTGCTCTGTTGGCGACGTTCATGCAGCTCATGGTCTCGTTTGTGCCTCTTTACTTCCTCCCCGTCTACTTCCAGGCCGTCCAGCGCGTGTCCCCCTCTCGCTCAGGGGTACAGATCATCCCGTTCTCGGCTACCTTTTGCGTCAGCGGCTTGGTTGGCGGGGTCCTCGTCAGCAAGCTCGGCCGGTTCAAGGGCGTTCATATCGTCAGTTTCGCCTTTCAGGTCATCTCCCTGGGGACGTTTACCCTCCTCGACCGCAACACGAGCATGGCTGTGTGGGTGATTCTCCAACTCATCTACGGATGGTCCATCGGGATGCCGAACCCGTCCCTCCTGACAGCCATCCAGGCCGACATACCCGACAGCCTCAACGCCGCCAGCACAGGCGCCTTTGCCTTTGTCAGAAGCGTCGCCACCATATTCTCCGTGAGCGTGCCTGCTGCCGTGTTTGGAAACCGCTTCGATCAGCTCCTGGCCACTGACGTGGTGCGCGACCCTGCCACACGGGAGGCGCTGGCGAGAGGTCTCGCGTATGAAAAGGCGTCCCGGGAGTTTATAAACTCCTTCCCGCAGGAGATTCAAGACGGCATCATCAGCCTCTACGAGCAAAGCCTCAAGAGGGTGTGGCTCGTCTCGATAGCTTTTGCTGGCGCCGGGTTTCTGTTCGTTCTGCTCGAAAAGGACTTGGTGACGAGAGACGAGAGAGATACTTCTCAGTTCGAACTGCAGGATCATGGAAAGGACGGAGCCAGAGATGCTCAGACTGGGGACGATCAGGTCTGAGCAAAGACTACAGAACTGGTCGTCCAAAGCCCAGCTTGGCTGGCAACCCAAAAACGCATCACAAAGACCTTGGATAGAAACAAGGCAAAATTCCCTTCATTCGCACTCGGTAAAAGAAAAGCTTGGCATTTACTCAAGATTTACAGTGTACAGTTATCAACCACTTGGGGTTTGCAATTAACATTAGATACTCGTGGCATTGTTGTTTTTAACATTCATCTATCAAGCATAGCCTTTGCTATTATATTTTTAGTTAGAGATAAGTAGTCGTAGATAGATCTTAAAAACCTTTAACTTAACTTTCCTCGAGCACGATTATTTACACTTACTTGGCTCTACTCAAGTCCAGACCCATCCAGCACTGCAACTACAGACCCCAGGATATATCGACGTTCTCTTCACTCTGTCTACGTACCAAAAAGAAAAGGGCAAAAAAGAAAAGGCAAAAACATACAACACCGGGGATTCGCTGGTCGTCACCGACCCAACTACTAATCCGGCGCTTCGCAGCTTGACGATGGGGGAGCGGACGGGACCCCGTATTTATCTACGAGCTATGGTCGTATGTGGTAGGAGGGTGAGCACAACCGGTTCAAATCCTCGGGGCTTGTCCACCGCCCCAAGGTCTGAACACGTATTTGAGTGCTCGGGAGTTGGGTTGTCGAAGCACGTGCCCCCGAAGGAGCAACATGGCTTCAGATAGAGACTGAAGCCCACGCTCGAGTCACTGCAAAGGTCATGGCCAACCAAGTGTCCCGAGTATGGCCTCGGCGCACTAAAGGGATTCCAGGTTACAAGCCTCTTCTTGTGGGAGATCACGATCGTTCACAACCATTCTAGCTAGCCCGGTTGATAGAAATAGCAATGAGACACGGCCGCATACCCAGGCTGTCGGAATGTGAATTCGCCATCTTACGCGGTCAGAACTGCTACAAGGCACATGTCCATGCAACTCCGCATGTCTTGTTGATTGTCTCATGAATGCCAACGGGCGCAGTCTTGCCTTGTCACTTTGTAGACATCCGGATATGAGACATGAGCTAACTTGGTTCGGAATTCGACCAAAGAGATGCCTCGAGTTCCAGTTTCGGCAAACTCCAGCAAAAAGGCTCTCCTCAAATTAGATCGTGATCGTTGATCTTCAGCCACACCATCAGAGCAGCCAGCCATCCTTGCCATGTTTTCGCCTTTCCCCTCCTTTCGGGTGTCAGACGCCTTCACATCCAGCGGCCATATACAGGGGTTGAGAAGACATTGGTTCGCTACGACCAGTCTCGATTCGTTCAGTTCAATATACATAATACTACCTACTGCCTTGACCGCAGAATCCACTCCCAAGAAGCCACTCACGCTCACAGGTAAGCGCTCTGCAGGTCTCAGCTAGACCTTTCTCCAGTCAGCCCGAAAATGTCAATTGCCAGCTCCAGCCAGCCCCCGGGGGAGATTGCCCAACAGGCGCGTCGGCCCGTAGCGATCCGCCAGAGCCAGGCCAATGTGCGGTGCGCAACGGTTTCTCCGCGCCAGCCAAGCAACGCCACGACGGCTGAGATGTGACTGAGACTGGCTTTGTCGACAGGGAATGAATGAAGCCAGGGCCTAGAATGTGGTCGGGCGAGCTATTGAAGGGCCTCAATTGAGCACCATCGCATTATGGCTTGTCACATGGCAGGGATTGAGGTCAGCTACACTCTACTCTGCTCAATAATGAGGCTTCTTGATGGCGGGATGATGTGATTGATCTTGTCTCCCTGCCTTTACTGGCACTAGCCAAACCACATGGCTGGCCTACCTCAGCCGGTGGCTAGCAAAGACATGCAGAAGACTATCAACAGCATTCCAAACAGAGGACCAATACCGACTGGCCAAGACGAGGTATCTTGTACATCAGGTAGCCATGTTTAAGCATGTGCAAAGAAGGCATCATGGAGATAGTTATAAAGCGCCAGTCCAACATCTATCCATCCGTACTCCAAACATCATCTCCATCTCTCACAGACATTATTACCGATTTCACCGCCGCCATGTTTGTCTATCAAGGAAAGCTCAACTGGTACCACTACGGCGTGGACGAGACCTTTGTCATCATCCTCCCCAGCGGCCCCGTCCGCGTCGGCGACAGCGTCTACCTCTTCTCCCAGTGGACAGAGGATGCCCAGGGTAACAAGAAGAGGAACTGGTTCGACACCATCATTGTCGATTCCGTCGCGCAGACAAAGGCTACCGATGTGACGTTCAAGCTCAAGGGCGCGTGGTACAGCTATGAGATCACCACCGAGCAGGGCTACGGCAAGCTCAGCGTCACCATGAAGAACCCCAACAACGGCATCAGCAAGCCCATGCCCCTCAACCGGATCTGGCAGTCCGAGTACGAGCTCACAGGCACGACTCGCATCTGGACCGGCAAGTTCAACTGGATGCACTTTGCAAAGGACGAGCCCGCCATGTTCATCGTCCCCGACGGCTTCGGCGAGGGAAAGCCCATCCTCTCTCTGTGGCAGTACACGCAGGATTCGGCTGGCAAACTTAAGGACCCGTCTTTCCGGAGCGAAGTCCAAAAGTCAGTGTCGGGCCTCGACACCGACGTTGTCAAGTTCCAGTATGAGTCCTACTACGACATCAGCTGCACCTGGGATGCAAAGACCGACAAGCTCGCCGTCAATGTCAGGGAGGGTAGCCATGCCGAAGATGTGGGCGACATGATTCGCTCGGCCATTATTGAGCGCCAGACTCACTCTCAGTATGTTGGGACCTTGAATCTTCCTATCCGCCGCTAATAGCCATCTTCAGCGACTTTAACCCCCCTGAGCCGACCCCGAACAAGAGCGAGGTCGAAGTCCGCCTGCCCCAGGCCCAGTCTTCGCTCCCTCGTGTTCTGACCCCGCTGCCATTCCCCAAGGGCCTCCTGGAGACCTTGACGCACACTGCCGCCTTTGTCGACCAGGCCGGCTACCTCGCCAAGTATGCCCAGGATGTAAATAACCGTCTTGCTCGTGTTGACCTTTTATTGACTAAATACGCAGCGCTTTTCTGCCCTTGACGCCGACTACCATGTTCTCGTCCAGAAGCTCAAGGCTCACCAGGCGGACGTTGCCAACCTCACAAATACCAAGGAGGAGCTGACGCTTGATCGCGACGCAGCGAGGGCAAAAGCCAAGGACCTGGAGGACAAGCTCGCCAAGGCTTTGGAAGAGGCCAAGAACAAGGAGGCTAGCTACCTCGGCAAGATCCACGGGCTCGAGGATAAGCTCGCCGAGGGCGCGGCCCATGATGCCGAAGATCACAAGGTCCTTGAGGATACCCGCAAGCAGCTTGCAGATGCGCAAAGTCGTGTCAGCGACCTCGAGGCGCAGCTGACCAAATCCAACGCCGACCTTGAAGACTTCAAGTCTCGCGTCAACGGGCTGCAGGGCAAGATCATCGAGCAGCAGACCATCATCTCGCGTCTCGAGACCGCCCTGGACGTGCAAAAGAAGAACAACGAAGGTGTAAACAAAGAGAACGAGCGTCTCAGCAAGGCGAATACCGAGCTTCAGAGCTCGCTGGGCAAGACCCAGGGTGAGCTTGGTCGTGCAAACGCCAGGATCAAGGAGTTGGAGGACGGGATGGAGGATTTGAGAAGGAGGAACACCAAGTTGATCCGTGAGAAGCAGGAACTGTCAACGAGTGCTAACGCGGCGGAGGAGTCACTGGAGAAGTTGGACGCCGAGTTGAGGGCCATCAAGAAGAAGGCGTACGAGAAGGAGATA
Organism: Fusarium albidum; assembly: GCA_013618265.1. Lineage (NCBI taxonomy): Eukaryota > Fungi > Ascomycota > Sordariomycetes > Hypocreales > Nectriaceae > Fusarium > Fusarium albidum. The sequence continues at coordinate 7,153 of JABFEP010000772.1, forward strand.
ACGCTCTGAAGTGAGGAGGGTCCACCGGCGTCATCGCCCAACGGGCCCATGGAGGTGTATCCGGCACGAGGGTGGTCTCTAGGAGAGTTCTTGAGATGTATCTGGGGGGGTGCAATTGTCCTTAGTTTGTGGTCTTGGGTGCTGGGCCATAGGAGAACTTGACTCCAGTGTTAAGCAGACAGCCTGCCCATCGGCCCTGGTTCATGTAAGCACTAAGACATCCTGTTGACTCACTGTGGAATAAATCCTACGGGCCTGGAATTATCCGATACGGTCAATGTCCCCCACATTTCATAACCAAAGCCTGTGCAACTTCCCTCATCCAAGACCCCAGCTCCGATGGCCTCTCACACCTTGTGGCAATATCTTCACGCCAAGTTCTGGGTTACCTTCCTCCGACTCTTTATATACGCGAAGCGACGACTGGGAACCCAGCATGACCAGCTGCTCTGCGCCCAGACTCAAAACCACCGACAGATGGTGCACATCCCATCGCGAGACAAGGGCCGGATGATAGAAGCATGGCTCTACTTCCCCCCAGGTGCCTCGGCAAACCGTCGATTACCAATTCTCCTCAACTGGCATGGCAGCGGCTTCATCATCCCCGACCTAGGCCGAGACCATGTCTTCTGCAGCAAGATGGCCGGAAGCGGGCTCGTCGTTCTCGACGCTGACTACCGCAAGAGCCCCGAGACTCCCTTCCCAGGGGCTATTTACGACGTGGAGGATGCCCTACGCTGGGTTGGTGATCAGCCTGATCGATTCGACCTCGACCGAGTCGCGGTATCTGGGTTCAGCGCAGGTGCAACTCTGGCCTTAGTAGCGGCATCGTCGTTGAGAGTGCAGTTTCCGGCCCTCACGATACGGGCTGTTGTGGCCTTTTATCCCCTCACGGACTTGACCATCGATCCGGCTCTCAAGACGGTGTCTAAGCCCCTTAGACCATGTCCCACGTGGGTGGCTCGCCTCTTCAACGAGAGCTATGTGCCGGAAGAAGAATCGAGGATGGATCCGCGCATCTCTCCTGGTTTAGGTGATCTCTCGCTGTTTCCAAACACGGTCATGATATTGACCTGCGAAGGAGACATCTTTTCGCCGGAAGGACGTGTGTTGGCAGAGAGGCTGATGAGCCCGGGACGCAAGGTATATGCCAGGAATTTGGAAAACGCCCGTCATGGATTTGATAAGGATGCTGAGTCGGGTTCTCTGGCGTGGGAGCAGCGAGAGGTTGCTTATACAATGTCTATTGATGTTCTTCGGGAGGCGTTGGATTTATAGCAATCGCGAGAGAGCTGGACATGTATTTTTATAGATGAGACGTTCTGAATAGCAATGATGACACCTAGATAGATGCATTAAACTTGGCTATTCTCATGTACCAATACTTGAAGCACCAAATTGTGTCTTTCCTGGGAACTAGACGTCCCAAGGCCAGTTACCCCTTGGACATCCCAAGCTCCACTTGCTCACATGCCACCAAGAGGTTCGAGTTCAAGATATATACCACTCTCCGGCTTAATAGTGATGACACCCTTTGGCACAACCGCCGCGTCATCCATCGCCAGCGACCAGGAGAAGGACCTCACCATGGCAGCCAGCAGACAGCGCATCTCGGCCTTTGCAAAGTTCTGGCCGATGCAGCTCCGCGGGCCGTGCAGGAACGTGAGGAAATCGTAGTTGCTAGCTGCACCTCCGTTCTGGTTCGGTCTACCATCATCCGTGATCCAGCGCTGGGGGCGGAACTCTGCTGCGTCTGGACCCCAGATATCTGGCGAGCGGTTGATGTACCAGATGGATATGATGATATCGGTGCCTTTCGGGATGAACTGATGACCGATTTGTGTGTCGCAGAGAGCCTGTCTCACGGTCATTGGTACAGCGGGATAGAGGCGAAGGGTCTCGTGCATGATGCCGTTGAGGTAAGGCATCTGCTCTAGGACACCAGCTAGATCAATGGTTGGATCACTTGACAGGTCTGCTGGTAATGCAGCTGTGACTTCCTCTCGGAGCTTCATCTGAACATCGGGATGCTTGGTGAGTAGGTAGCATGCCCAGGTAAAGGCAGACGAGGTAGTCTCGTGTCTACGCAGAGTTAGAAGGTCTATTGCAGAGGGTTTCAGGGCTACTCACCCTGCGGCCAGAAAAGTCAACAGCTGATCTTTCAATGCCTCATCGGAAAAGTTGTTGGACCTGATGAGAAGTGACAAGACGTCAAAGTGGTCATCCTCCTTTTCTGTAATCGCAACCCTCTTCTCTTGAATCATTTGCCCACAGATCTTATTGAGCGAGCTCGTGAGATCGTTGAAGAGGTGGTTCATTTTCCACGGCAACATGCGCACCAGTGAAAGTCCGAAAGCCAGAGACAGCATGCCGTACGTGAGCTTCTCCCCGTCAGGCTCAAGGAGCTGCTGGTAAATCTCCTGCAGGGGATCCTTCTTCTTCTCGACGACATCAAACTTGCGGCCCAGGCCAGCAATGCCGATAATGTCAAGCGTCACTCTGCTTGCCCAGGCGTTGAGCTCGATGACGGACGAGCTGCTGGATGCAGAGGGCTGGATCTCCTGGCCTAGCGTCCTCATCAGGGCCTCGCCCTTTGCCCACATCATCGGGTAGAGGTTCTTGATGTGGCGAAAGTGGAACGCGGGCGTGGTGTTCTTCCGGAGGAACTTGTGCTGGTCGCCCTCGACGATGACGAGGCCATCCCCCAAAATGTGGCGCAGGAACGAGCTGATTCTCTTTGGCTTGGCAAAGTCGTAGCATCTGTGGACGAGGAGGTCGGCCAGCAGGCGGGGGTTCATGATGCATAGCTGATTTCGGAGAAAGTTGAGCGAGAGCAGGTCCTGGCCTGGGTATTGACGTGCGAGGTCCAAGAAGAGATCCCCGGAGGGTCTGTCGGTCGTGACGAGGGATCGATGAGCGGTGCTGATGTATGCCTTTGGGGTGTTAGTAAGAGAGCCGGTGGACTATACAGAGAATAAGGGAGAATTGACCCTTGGACCAGGGATATGGCGCAATGGGCTGAAGACGGCAGGGTACACGACAGCCCAGAAGATGATGCCAAAGGAATAGTTAAACAGGAGAACAAGTGCCACGAGAGAAAGATGGCTTTGGGAGCTGGAATAGTTGGGAAACAGTTTGATGACCACGAGGGATTCCGCTATTGCGGCGAGGCTGAGGCTCGTGAAGCTGAAGGGTCGAGAGACTAGCATGTTGGATTTTGCTTGAAGGAGTTGACAGTGAGCGGCGGTTCAGGGAAGGGACCGAGTGAGTCCTATACTGACGATATCTTCTCACGCGAAGGTATCGTGGTAAATAAAAAGGCATTGCCGCGCGTACAGGCTGCCTTTCCGACACCCTCGGACTCCCAAGACCTTGTCCATTCAGGGCAAAGTGCTTCTCTTTCAGCTTTGGTGGGTACCGTTGTGTATCTTCTGGTCTCGTGGGTGATCAGCTCCACAGAGCCTACATGTGGTTTAGGCTGGACCGAGGCACTGCACGTCGCAAAGGGGATCCCATTTCGGTTTAGAATGCGGTCGTGACATTCGTCGTCGAGCACTTCGGGATGACGCAACTGGGCGAGTAATAAAAACTCAAGACAGCCAGGTTGTCCCAGCTGGGTAACCTGGTCGCCCTGATCTAACATGTCTTCATCTCCAACCTGTCGTGGATCTCGCAATATGGGTCTGAATTCGACTGGATGCAACTCGAAATGTCCATCAGGCCACACGGATCCGCCGGGACGGATTTGACAGATGGCTCTGTTGGCTGTAAATAAGTCATGAGGTAAGTCCACGATGCTCGGGTCTTGGCTGGCGACTCTTCTTCAGCTACTATTTTCTTCACTTGGACAATGTCTTCCGTGTCCTTGATCATCACCATCTGCCTCATCTTGGGCTGCGCCCTGCTTGGAGGATACGCCAGCATATTCACGTCGCACAAGGATGGCTTCTTCGAGGCACTCCGCGTGTGCACCTCTGACGGCACCCCTGCAGAGCAGTGCGTGCTAGATATGTCAGGCTATAGAGGGCCGTTATCGAGAACCTATACTGGTATTCCCGCTGTCGATTCTCTGATCAATGTCCTCCTCGAGTTCTTTGCCCAGGGGACGAGGAGTGATCCGGATTCCAAAGGGCTGGATCTCGAGGCTCTGCTCATCTTTGGGTACCTTTCTGCTCAGTTTGGTGGTGCTTGGTTCCTGATGGCCCTTGAGGGCTTGCGATTAGGGAACAGGGATAACATCTTGAGCTGGTATGTCCTGCCTCAGAGCCTCCGAACCCATTCTAAGCTTCATGCAGGACCGGGACGTTTGGCATGATATTCCAAGTCGCTACGGTGACCATCACCGCACCGATCTACCTCACACTTCAACTATTACTCTCGTCGCAGTCGGAGTCTGTGCTCGTCGACCCTCTTGACCTGGCTCTTCTTCCCGTCTCCACGGTCCTGTCGTATGCCCTGCCGACTATTGGCCTCGGCCTCGCGCTGTTGAACCTTCTCTCACGAGAGGCCGAGTACCTTGTCATAGCTCTCTGGCAGCCGTTCCCGCTCTATCAAACCGGGATCCAGACGATTTCTCGTCTCCTCTGCGGAGGCAGAAGCGGCCGAGCCAATACTGCCCACATTGATGTTCAGGGGTGCAGGATGGCGCTGGACTGGGCATACGGATTCATCAGCTACCTCATCATGGGCATTCACTCGACTGTGGTTGCCGTCATTGCCATACCGGCCGTGGTCGATGTTCTCCCAGAGATATCAGCCAGCGAGATCCTAGCATTGACGTCTCTCACCGACCCGCCGACTCTGGCCCTCCTGGATCCGCCCTTGTCGGCCACGAGTTGCAGGGCGATTGTCGTGTCGTTCTTGCGATGGGATGTCTACTGCACGTGTGCTTCAATGGTCATCTGGGCTGCATACCAACTGCATGCCCGGAAGTCATTGGGGGTTCTAGCACTGTTAGTCAAGATGTTTCTCTGGGTGTTGGTAGGGGGTCCGATATTCCCAGCTGTGATGATGCTCTGGGAACGGGATGGCATGGTCTTGAACAGGTTGGAAATGTCCAGAAGGAGAAGACGACTGAGTGACAAGATATCAAGTTGACTACAGAAAGCGCCAGATATAAAACTAAGACAGACACTCGAAACTTCCCTGAACGTTATCCATGGCGTGCTCCATCAAAGGGGAGCTTGTTCCATTCTCCAGCGCCCGTGAAAAAGCAAACTCGGATGCGCACTTCATCTCATACGTCTCCCCCGGAATCCACCCAACCGCCGACCTGATGCCAATCGTCGAGTTTATCCTGGCCAAGACGCCCCTCGCCTTGTCTACCTGCTCAGATGTCGCATACGGGCAGTGGGAGACGAGCCTGATGGAGTGGACTATGATGATGGCACCGGCCCCATCGTGAGGCATGGACGCGGGTGCACCGCTCGGGTCGACATCGCCAAGGGCATACGGCACGCTTGCGAGTATGTCCTCGATGGTATTTCCCGCGTCTCGCCTAAGCACCGAGATGCACTCTGCCCACAGGTCGTTGTAGTCGCTGTGCACAATCCTCAACCGGCTGTGGTATAGCAGCATCGTCATGAGGAGGATGAGACGTGCTGATCTGACGAGGATGATGATGCATGCCGTCTCTGCATCGTAGAACGTCTTGTCGGTAAATACTTGACCTAGGGCTGTCGGCATGGAACGGCCCTCAAAGGTCATCTGCCAGTATATCGCGGCTTCTTTATCCCACGTGTCAAAGTTGTCGAGCATTTCGAAGCATTCCTGCACGATGGCCTGCTCTTCCTCCTGCTCATCGCTCCCCAGGGACATTGGAGAAGACCCGTCGGGTTGGTCCTGGGGAGCTTCACAGCGCATGCAGCGGCCGAGGCGGTGCCGTAGTGACAGGCTCCTTGACATCATGGACAGGGCACGGAGCAGCGGGTTGAACAGCCCCATGACGGTGGCGATGGCGCCGGGGTCGCTGTAGGTGTCGTCCTGGTGCAGGAACGAGTATGTTTGCTGTTGACGATTAGCTGTCTGCTTCCATAAACACCACCAGGTTGATCTTACCAGTCGGAGAAGGGCCAAGAGAAACAGCTCTGCCCCTCGCCTTGTTCCAATCTGCCCCGGTCCCCTCTTCTCCACGAGGTAAAACAGCCCCGGGGCGTGCTCATTTGGATCGCCCAAGCCTTCACCGCTGATGTCCTGTATTGCAATCAGTGGATTCCCGCTGTTTGTTCCTATGGAAGCTGACCTTGTGTGTGCAGAGAAGTAGGATGGTGGTTATCACCCTGTCATCCATGGCTTGATCATCAGACTGTATGCATTCTTGCAGCATGCGAATAGCTCGACCGCAGTTCTTGAACGACTGCATCCGGAGTTGACTCCCCCCAAATTGATTATACGCCGCCATCTGGGCCACGCTCAGGGTGGCTATCTCGAGGACTCCGTGGTTGTGATGGTTGTACAGGCCAGGGAGAAAGCTCAAGTGGCCGGGGAACCCATCGTCCTCGTCTGGCGACACGAACCGTTGGACAAAGTAGCACAGCGACACATGGTCATACGACAACCCAGGATGCCGGACAATGGTCTGACACCTTGCTTCGTCCCTCTCTTGTTGCTCATCCCGCTGCACTTCCTGAGGGGGAGAAGAGCTCTCTGCTTTGGTCGTCGGCGCGCGAGGGCTGGTTGATGTCGACGAGGCCGTCTCGGTCTTGTCGGACCTGGGGTTGGACAAGGTGTGTCGGAAGTGGAACTGGTCTGTGTATCCCAGGCATGGCTTCCCGTAGATGTAACAGCGCCGGCACGTCGGTTTGCCTTCGTCACACTGTAGATCTGATGTCAGCACTTTTCTTCTTCCAACAGTCTCTGATGCCATCACCTACCTTGACTTTGCGCTGGCGACATCGCAAGCAGCCTGTGCTAAAGCGGCCGGGGAATACCATGACTAGTTGCCCAAGCGGATCTCGAATAGGGATAAAGGCCTGTCGGGCAGGAGTGTTCAGCACGGCGATTGTCTAGATCGGGGAATCTGTGGGAATTCGGGGAACCTCGAGAGAGAGAGAAGATGGAAAAGAGCTACAAGGCTGCTGCTGCTCGAGGGTACTAAGGGAATGCCGTCCCACATGCCTGTCAAGTGCGCACGGCTGTTTTCCCCCGCATCAATCAAGTCGGGACATGAGGGCAGGGTAAGAGAGTTTCGACAGACCTTCGACAGGGATGTTGTTGGCAGTAACATGGTGGTGCGACGGCGGGTTATGACGACAGAAAAGCGTTCTCGACCAGTCCCGGACAGACAGTGATCGTCGCTGGGAGCTCGTTACGGTTTAGATTCCGAGAGCTTGACGGTTGTCGTGTTGAGGGCCAGCGAGCCGAGGCCCAATTAAAGCAACAGCTTTCCTCGGGCAATTGTCCTGATCCGAGGATATCAAGCTCGCTCTAAGGATACTATTTTTTTTGTCTAGGGTAGGTAGATGAAAGATGGACTTGATGAGTTACGGCTGCGTATATATGCTTTGCCCCCAAGGCTGTCTTATCCAGAGCATCAGGAGTCTTTAACGAAGGACTTTTAGACCCCTCCATCATGGCTTCACTCCTTTCTTCACCCGCCGTCGAGATCCCATCTCGACTTGGCCCCATCGTCCTCTCTCCGTTCCTATCAGCTCCTCTCCTCACGGCAGTCACATATGCCCCCGACACCGTTAGGAATGCCCTCGCTTTCGTCACAAACAAGCTCCCCAGCCAAGTTGCCGCACCATCCCTCTCCAGCATCAAAACAGGCCTGCAAGTTCTCCTCGCGATAGGCCTCCTCCGGCACATCAACAGGGCCTTGAACGTCATGGCATCCAATTCGTGGCGCATCAGGGCCGGCCAAGGCTGGGATTGGCCGAACGAGGTCGCCGTAGTTACCGGCGGATCTAGTGGGATTGGAAAAAGCATCGTCGAGAGGCTTGTTGAGCTTGGTGTCCGAGTCGCCATCCTGGATATTCAAGATCCGCCAAAGGAGCTACAGAATCATCACCGTGTGGCCTTTTATCACTGCGATATCACATCTGCAGAGTCCGTCGCCGAAGCTGCTGATGCGGTTCGCCGAGACCTTGGACATGCCTCGATCCTCATCAACAACGCGGGCGTCACTCAGCCGACTCCCATCCTCAAGATACCAGAGTCGTTTCTCCGCAGGATAATGGGCGTCAATCTCATGTCCCTGTGGTTCACCACTCAGCAGTTCCTCCCGCGGATGATCCAGCTGAACAAGGGCCACGTCGTGACGGTGGCGAGTCTCGCGTCCTTCGTCGCGTTGACCACAGCAGCCGACTACGCGGCAACAAAGGCCGGGGCTCTGTCCTTCCACGAGTCTCTGAGGTGTGAGCTGAGGCACTTTTACAAGGCTCCGAATGTCTTGACGACAGTTGTTCATCCCAATTTTGTCAGGACTCCTCTCGTGGAAGACCTTGTCGATCGTCTTGAGCGTTCTGGGGTTCGGCTCCTCACGAGTGACCAGGTTGCTGTTGAGGTTGTTGATCAGATCAAGAGCAGAAGGGGCGGCCAGCTCATCGTGCCCAGGTCGAGTTCGATTATTTCTGGTATCAGAGCCTGGCCGACTTGGCTGCAAGAGCTGGCGCGTGATTCGGTGGGAAGAGGAGTTGCGCGACGGCAGTAGGCAGTTCTCAGAGGCATGGGGTTTTAGACGGTCATGGGTATTATTGGATGTCTGATAGAGTGCATGTACCTCGCCCCGATAGTTTAAAATACCAACGTCAACAGACCTAAACAACCAGCTGCGATGCTTCAAGTCTTTTGGCTAGATGATCCCTTGGTGGCTCGGCTGCCGATGATACGTCAGTCGGATCCTGCCAATCCCAGCCCTGTTACGTGTTTGAGTTTAAGCAATGCCGGCTACAGTCCCAGGCATCTGCTAGACTAAGAGATGTGTAAGCAATGAAGACGCGTATATCTTCTCTGTCATGTCCAAGGTCGTCCTCGAACAACAAACTACACCAAACCGCTTCATATCCCCCGGATCATCATGGCTACCAATCCGCCTCTGAAGGCCATATACCTCTACATTTACACCCTCCTGTACTCGCCATGGATGCTTTCCAGTTTCCTTCTTGACATGTCCCTTTGTCTCTTTCCGTTCGCAAGACCTGCTGAGGAATGGACACTCAACCAAGCTGCCCGCATGCGCGTGGTCAGACTGCTCCTGCTCTACTGGTCACTCACACGCTCCGGTGACCGATTGACTCTCCGCCAAGGCAGAGAACGGGACCGCTTCGAAGTCGTCAGCCCGAGATCCCAGAAGCTGTACAGAGGAGTCTTGTCGGATATTCACATTCAGCCAGGCGAGTTGGGTATGACGTGGACGCCATCACGACCTGCGGAGCTGGTACAGCCAAATATGCTTGTTGTTTTGCATTTCCATGGCGGTGGCTTTGTCATTGGAAACGGACGGGACACAGATACTGGCTTTCTTGCTCGCACCCTCATCCGACACATGGGCTGCACTCACGTCTGCACGCCGCAGTATCGCCTCTCCAGCAGCAAAGATGGTTACTTTCCAGCGCCCCTCCAGGATGCCCTGACAGCATATCTCGATCTCATCCGGACCAAGGGCATCCCGGCAGACCAGATCATCTTTTCTGGTGATTCGGCGGGGGCCAACATAGCACTCGGTCTCTTGCGATACATTCACGAGTATGGAAAAGCCGATGATATCCCGTTCCCAAGAGCAGCGACTCTCTGGTCACCATGGGTTGATGTAAACGCCGCTATCCAGCAAGACTTGAGACTATCACCAAACTACAAGACGGACTATCTCAATGTCGATTTCGGCCGATGGGGTGCCTTGACAATCTCCGACTTTGGGAGGATTGACCCCCTGAGTCCATACCTATCGCCTCTGCACCATCCGTTCAGTCCCGAGGAGTCTATCCCGGTGTTTGTGAATGCAGGCGGGCGTGAGGTTCTCTACGATGACATCAAGACGTTTTCTCAGCGCTATGCCAAGGCGGGTTGGTCGGTTCACCTGGAAGTGTCGAAAGGGTGCCCTCACGATGTCCTGTTGCTGGGGCCGAGGGTTGGATTTGCAGCCGAGGCTGAACAGGCTGTGGAAAAGGCCAAGGAGTTTCTGTCTGATGCGGGGGTGGCCCTTGGGAACTGCGGCTGAATGGGCATCTGTCGGTTTGGCACCTAATTTCACGTGGAAATATTAAATGAACCCGAGGCTCTACTTGCTCCCAGGCCTGTTGGCAATGCAGGTCGTCACCCCTGTGCATATCCAGTACAAGCAGGTACTTGGAGATACCAAACTGTCCAAAGTCTATTCCGTTCGGGGTCTAGGTTCCGACGCGGGCATCAAGCCTAGCTGCGTGGTTGACAGGAGGTGGAAAACATCTCGGGTGTCGTCTGGAACGGTTGGCACTTTGCGAATAACAATGGCGAGGCCTCTGGATGGCATGGCAGACTGGCGACGATCGCTGCCTTGTTGAAGCAGACCCGAGACTTGACAACCCGCCATCTCGCGTGGTTACGTGGTCCGTCCGGGAAGAGAGGTCGATCGGGGTCCATCCGGGGAAGTAGCAGAATGAGTGTATAATTGATTCGCGTGTGATTAATTGATTACGTGGATGCCTCGCAAACTAGCCGTCATCAGGCATCCGATGCGATGCCGGTCCATGTCAACACCACGATTGCCCACGTCTTGCGAGAAATTCACGACTTTCCACACAACTGAGATATGACAGCTTTTGGTCTATAAACCTCTCACGTTATCAACGCCATTGCGCATACCCAAACCCTCATTTCTCTCCTGTCTATCAGACTCACTATCATCACCTAGCTACGCAGACAAGTCCACGATGGCTCAGGACGGATTATTCTTCGACATCATCATAGTCGGAGCGGGAATCTCTGGGATCAACGCAGCCTACCGCATCCAATCCGAGGGCCCCCCAGACCTGACGTACGCCATCCTAGAAGGACGCGACTCCATCGGGGGAACCTGGGATCTGTTTCGCTACCCGGGCATCCGGTCAGACTCGGACATCTTCACCTTTGGATTCCCGTGGAGTCCATGGACGCGCAGCGAGACGCTCGCCGACGGAGACAAGATCAAAGACTATATGATCGACTCGGCGAGGTCTGCCGGCATCGACCACCGCATCTGCTACCAGCACTCTGTCGTGGCTGCGAACTGGTCGGCGCACAAGAGGAGATGGGAGCTCCAGGTGTCTCGGCCGGGGCGCGACCAGCTCGTCACCATCGAGTCTCGATTTGTTCTTCTCGGGACGGGCTACTACGACTACGAGACACCTCTGCAGACAGAGATCCCAGGCATAGACAGGTTCGAGGGAGAGGTGATTCACCCCCAGTTCTGGCCAAGGGAGTACGACTATACGGACAAGAAGATCGTCATCATTGGAAGCGGTGCCACAGCCGTGACCATGTTGCCCGCCATGACGGACAAGGCCCAGCGAGTCACCATGCTGCAGAGGAGCCCGGGGTACATCTTCCCATTGCCCGCTACCAGTTTCCTCACGACGCTTCTCTTCACCATCCTACCTGCTAGACTTGCCCATTTCCTCAACAGGATCCTGTGGCTCGTCAAGGGCTACTTCATGACGCTCTTCTGCCAATCGTACCCCGGATTGGCCAAACGAGTCATCAAACGAGTCACCATCAGGCAGCTCCCCCCGGACATCTCCTGGGACCCTCACTTCAAGCCTCGGTATAACCCGTGGGAGCAGAGGTTCTGCGCCTGCATGAACGGCGACTTCTTCGCGGCTCTGCGGTCGGGAAAGGCGGACGTGGTTACGGGCAGGATCGGGACTGTCACGGAGAAGGGCATCACGCTCGAGTCGGGAGCGACGCTGACTCCCGACGTCATCGTTACTGCTACTGGTCTGAAGATCAAGTTTGGAGGGGGCATCAAGTTCACCGTGGACGGCCAGCCTTTCAACTTGGCCGACAAGTATGCCTGGAGAGCAGCCATGCTGCAGGACGTGCCCAACATGGTCTTCATGACGGGCTACGAGAGGGCATCCTGGACGCTTGGAGCGGATGTGAGTGTCAGGCTGTTTGTGCGCATCCTTCTCATGCTGCGGGAGAGGAATGCCACGGTTGCGGTGCCGCGGGTGCCGTCGAAGGACATGCCCGTCAAGCCCATGATGACATTGACGTCGACCTACATGAAGAATGCTGGTACTGTCTTCCCCAAGGGAGGCACGGGGGTCTGGAGTCCAAAGTCGCATTATTTTGCTGACATTGCTGGGGCGACATGGGGGAATATATTGACAGACTTGGAGGTGTCGTGAGACAGTTGGCGTGAAATGTAGCTTTATCCAATGTATTTTCATCCAAGTTTCCTGGTCCTAGATCGTGACTGCCCTGGATCACTTCGCGAGTTTAACGCTGTCGGTTCCCCGCATTCGATGCAGATCTCGAATGACGTCTTGTGCTCGGTTGATCAAGGCCTCTCTATCTGTGCGGGGTGCAGTAACTTCGGTGTGATGCAGCCGAGACAGGGGTGAGCAGGCAGGAACAATATCAAGGTCGAGTGGCTTAGATCCCATCCATCCTAATTTAGGACCACCTTCCGAGCTCCCTTTACCCATTAGGCATGTAAATCGGCCCCCAGCTTGATCTCTAGAGAGGCCAGCCGAGGGTAGAGATCTGAGCAACCAATTATCAACAATCTCTAGCTGGCTTACTCCTTGCTTTTGCGTCTCGGCTATTTAATTCCCAGGAGAGTCTGCAGAGTATTTCTTGGTATCCATCTCGCAGATTTCGCATGCCCCTCCTCCCCTGGGCCATCGACAGATCCTCCTCAACCATCAGTACACTGAGCCTCAGAATGTCTCATCTTTCCGAGCCCGGTACCCTGGGCAACTTGACGGTTGAAGAACAGCGCAAATTGCAAGAAGCATGGGTACACCTACTACGACTCTGCGGAACCGAGGGCATCAGCCATGAGGCACCGGATAAAAGCCACGAGTTCCTTCAACATGTCAAGGACAAGTCCCCCGCAAGCTTCAGAAGGGGGTTGTGGAACACCATCGTGGCGGACCATCCGGATGCGACTGTCCTTCGCTTTCTTCGTGCTCGCAACTGGGATGTCATCAAGGCCATGGCTATGCTCGCGTCAGCCATCGACTGGCGCCATGAGCGACGAGTTGACGATGACATTGTCGGCAAGGGCGAGAGCGTCGGTCTGAAGCTATCTCCTACTGCTGATGAAGAGGCCTTCATCATGCAGTATCGTTCTGGCAAGAGCTACGTCAGAGGAACCGACAAGTACGACCACCCTATCTACATCATCAAAGCTCGACTCCACGATCCCCATTTGCAGTCGGCCGCAGCAATGGAGGCCTATGTCCTGCACAACATCGAGACCATCAGGATGATGGCGAGGCCGAGGCACGACAAGACGTGTCTCATTTTCGACCTCACCGGCTTTGGCCTGCGCAACATGGACTTTCATGTCATCAGGTTTCTCGTCCAGGTGCTGGAGGCCCGGTATCCAGAGACTCTGGGATTTGTGCTGGTCCACAACGCCCCGTTTGTGTTCTGGGGTGAGTAAAATCTATCCCACTGCTGTGGTTCACTCCTGACTGTCAACAGGTATTTGGAACGTGCTCAAGCATTGGATAGACCCGACCATTTCGTCCAAGATCCAATTCACCAACGGAAACCAGGGCCTGGCAAAGTTCATCGCCAAGGATAACCTGCAGAAGAGCTACGGCGGCGACGACGACTGGGAGTACGAGTACATCGACCCAACAGGGGTGGAGAACCAGAGACTGCAGCTGGAGGAGGACAAGCTCAGGATTCAGAGCGAGCGGGAGGACATGATGGACTGCTTCAACCGACTGACTGCCGAGTGGACGTCCTTTGAACCAGACCATGCCTTAGCAAAGGAGAAGGATGGCGAGAGGTCCAAGTTAGTAGAGCAGCTCCAGCTCAACTACTGGAAGCTGGATCCTTACGCCAGAGCGAGGACTTATTACCACAGGGTTGGCGTCGTCAATGAGGCGGGTGAAGTGGACTTTAAAGCTGCGAAATAAGCAAGCCGTCGTTAGTTGCGAATGATCAAGATTCCATCTCAGCGTCCCTTGGTGAAAGACTACAGGAATCATCGTGAGTGAAGAAGCGTCGTGTCTGATATGGTTGATGGGTGCTCGGACTCCAACTATACCCGAACTGACAGTAGTTTGCGAGCTGCAGGACACTTCTTGTCGTTTCCCCGCGTTCTTTCCAACTCCTCGGGATTATCAGATGTGGGGAAGAGGAGCGAGGTTGCAACTGATCGATCGTGATTGTCGAGATATTGTGATAGTTGCTACTCTAGGTCAATTGGACTGTCGTCGCTTGACAACCAGCAAGAAGCTCACGGCTGACATAAAGGCATCCTCGACGCGCTCCAGCTGCTGCTCGCCAATGGGTCTATCCATAACCTCATCCCGTAAAGTATGCGGGAGATACTTTTACTCCAAAGTTCGTCTATCAGGCCCAGGGACTCATCGGTAGTGCGTCACCGTTGATCCAGAAACTGACCCAGGGTGCTGGATGCCTTGGCACCGATACTCGCCAAGAGGTTGACCTAGGGACTTGCAAGAGTAGCGAGACTATTGTAGCACGCGGGGCAATATTGACGAAGATCGTGTCCTCATTGAGTGAGAGACCTGCCTGGCTTGTTTAGATAGTCATGTCCTCTGCTCAAAGAGATCGGGAGGCTCGTCAAGTTGGCCGAGAAGGTTTCTACTTTGCTAGATAGGATCAGAGTCCTCGACATCAATGGTCTATTCGATGCTATCTCTCCCCCGCTCTCATCGGATGGTGTCAAGGGAACCATGGGGCTCCCATGGAATACAGAGGGCTTTCTAACTGACAAAGTCAACCAGAAGTAGTTACTCCTTAAGAGACTCCTCAACTTGTTTGAAGCTGTTTCAGAACTCGGGGAGATCGATCCATAGAAACCCATACGACAGGTGCAGCCCTTCTCGACGCTTTGGGAGAGAGATCGACCTCAAGGACTTGATCGGCATGGCCAGATCACTGCTCCATACTCTCATGAACATGTGCTTGGCTGATTTTATCGACAAGGTTCTTACGATTCTAGACTCTTTAGGTGA
Organism: Fusarium albidum; assembly: GCA_013618265.1. Taxonomy (NCBI): domain Eukaryota; kingdom Fungi; phylum Ascomycota; class Sordariomycetes; order Hypocreales; family Nectriaceae; genus Fusarium; species Fusarium albidum. Next base: position 22,272 of record JABFEP010000772.1, read on the forward strand.
GATAGATCGAGAAGGACTTTCGATGTACTGTGACCTTTCTTGCCCAGGGTGTCTTCCGCCTGGTGGGCAACAGGACTTCCTAGTTCCTGCCAGCAAAGTTATTAAAGAGACTCACATACTCGTGGGGGTGCAGTGCCCCAGCCACAGCGCTAAATCAGGTTGATATAGAAGGCCTTTCGACCCGTTGAACCCTGTTGAAGGAGTTGGAGAGAATCTACTTAAGCGGTCTCGTACTCGGTCTAACTAGAGTGGACCAGAACCAAGAGAAACCTTTAGGAGTCAACCTCCTGTATTTATTCGTTCTGTTCTTCCCAAGTATTACATGGTCTATTATGAGTAGAAACTTCCCCCTAGAGATACGGAACGCGGAGGGGAAGTCGGTTAAGCCAAGTGTATTAAAGAAACCCCAATAAACGTGATTCAAACCGCTCTTATTCCTAATGCTAGAAGTCGAGTCCTGTCTCTAGTAATAGTTATTTACTCTTGGCCCTTGGGCCTAACTAAAGAGTATTCCATGCTTTCTGCTCTCTCTCCTTTTCCCTTGAGGAATAGTCATGTTGTATACTAAGCCTAACCTAACCTCAATATGACCTAACTCAGAGATACAGTCTAAGAATAGTAAAACATATTCCTATCCTCAGGAACGCTTCCTTGTTGCCTGCAGAACGAGATTTATTAAGTACTACTATACCAAATGTAACGATGAAGGGCCACGACAGAAAGGCTGATGGACGAAAGAGAGCTTGATCTATCGTTCAAGATAGAAACAGAAGGGTGGAGCTTGTTTCCTAGGGATAAGATTGGGAGGTTAAATAGTTTTGGCGGTGAGCATAGACCCTTCTACTGATCAATCCAGCATTAAGTCCCATCAAGCCTAATAATAACATGAGATTATTCCTGGGCTACATATAACACCGTATCATTGATATCAATCGAAGATCAAGATGAAATTGCCGATCCTGCTCCTGACCTTCCCAAGGCCCATTTCCTCCGTCATAGAATCATGAACGTCTTCCAACTGTCAAGATACAGGGAGGACTAGACATCCAGGTCCTTGTCGTCATCACGCTCGTGTCAAGTTTCGATCTGCTGGTCCCTGAGCTTTTGTGGAGCTTGAATATATGCCCTGGTGGCATTGCATCCTTTCGGGGGTTCCCTCAATTTTGCATGGCCTAACGGCATAGTTTCACAGCTTTCAATATCAAGCTCTCCTCATTTGCTAGCACTATTAGCACCGTTGCTCTCCTCTATCGCTCATGTCTGTTCGCACCCTTTCTCGTCCTTTGAATCCTGAAGAATGGCATCAAAGGTTTTTGATGGCTTGAGACGGAATCGCCCCTTTGTCTTTTCCGCATCAGCATCGCCGGTTTCATCCCCCCTTTTGCTAGCAGGAGAGGATTGAGACTCTGACGGCGCCGAGGAAACACGCGTCAATTGTCCGAATCGATGGCCCGAGCCACCCTCCCAGTAGCTCCCATCGGCATCGCGGAACGTGTATGTCTGGGTATCGGCGTCGTAGCCAATCCTCACCATGCCGTGCGGGAGCCGCTCGCTGTCGGAGTCGTATTGAGACGGTTGCGTCATTGTTGAACGGGACTGCGAAGATATCCAAAGTTGATGAATAGACCAAGATGGGAGACGAAGCGGGCAGCTGAAGATGGACATGGCTGTTGCACTGCCACGTAATCCCCCCAAATGCCTAACCAATTGCCTCGCAGTGCTCTGCTTCGGTGCCTAAGAGGCGTTGTAGGGTGACGGCTTGGGGCGCTATCCGAGGCCGCATGGCCAATGGAAAGTAAAACGCCCTGGGCTCGTGATGTCAGGGTCGCGTGAGACGTGGCGAGAGCTGGGACTCCCAATAGCATGCTGATAAGCGTTTCATCTTTTAGGCCTTAATCAAGAGATGCCTTTGATGGTGAGCGCCTTCCATCATACGAAAAAATCACCATATCAAATAGCTGGCGATTCACCAATAGATAGTTCCTATTAATCGAATTGCTTTACGGTAATACCTTCGCCCGTGCCACGATTCCTTGCGCGCTATGGCTGTGCGGGCTGCATCAGCTCCACTGGCTCACGTCCTTCAAACTTAGACATCAACCCTAACGACACGAGGCTTTTCAGCTATACGGATGCAGAGATTATCGAATACATCACTTCTCTCCCCAGATTACCCAAGTATTTGAATCTTGTATCGCTGTCTTCCAAGTATGTGGCCAAGAGCTATCTCGAGGAGGAGCTCGAAGATGCCATCGGGTCTGTGGAGTTCGCAGCTCAGCTTGGGATTCACGTCCCACGCATCCATCGAACTGTTGAAGCCGGCCGTTATTTCTTTTGCATCATGGATCGGATTCCTGGAAAGACACTCGACGTGGCATGGCCAGAGCTCGGTTGGATAGCAAGCCTCCGACTGGCCTTTCAGCTTCGTCACATCATTCGCCGTCTGCGATCGGTTGAATCAACCTTTGCTGGGTCATTAGCAACAGGAAAATGCAGGCCATATTACCTCGACGACACTTTCGGCCTACCGTCCAGTGCAAGCTCCGACAATGTCAACGCCTTCATGAACTTCTGGGCCAACCTCGTCACGCCGCGTCTGGAGGTCAAGAAGACACCAGCAGAACACGCCATCTGCCAGAGGCCTATTTTCTTTTCCAATCGCCCATTTGTCTTTACGCATCACGATCTGGCACCTCGGAATATCATCCTCGCCAGCGAGGGGCAGCTCTGGCTTCTCGACTGGGATGAAGCAGGGTTTTATCCCAGGTTCTTCGAGCACGCAGGCATGCATAATTTCATTCCCACTGGGTGGAGCAAGTTTGCGCTGTGGCGATGGAAACTGTTCGCCTCGATTGCAAGGGGGTTTACCACAGGGCATCTCGGTGGCTGGATATTATCAGATCCAGGTTCACGCGCTTCCGCCCCCTGCGTCGATTCAATATGCGAGCAAATGGGCACGGTGCTGTTTCTCGCAGGCCCGATACCGAAGTGGACTAGGCATGGCCGAGGAAGGAGGGTGAACTGGTGTTGCTCAAAAAGATGCGCGATAGGATGAGGGGGCCGCTGATGTGAGGTGTGTGCGGTTTAATACTTTGTTATGATTTAAGTCGGGACGTCTAACGGAGACGGTAGCGCAGGTCATTCATGGTTTGCTTTCACGAGCCGCACATTTACAGGAGTACCGCGCATGACGACAACTCCCAGGCAGTGAAAATAGCAGAGGGAGGCTGGGAGCCGCAGCCAGGGGGAAGTTACGACTGGCAGGAGGAACTGGGGCTGTTGATAGGGCAGCTCCCAGAGGGCTTTGGATACCTGGTTGATTCACCGTAGGTTCTAGCTTGTGACAGAAGTAGTTTCCGATACTCGGAAGCGTACCTTAAGAGGGGTGTTTTAGTCAGGGGCAGAAAGGATGTCAACAGCTGGCTTGCCTCAAGTCCGGCAACCGTAATGATACGCGGAAACTCGATCATCGCCGGGGGTCCTCTTTAAAAACCTTCCACGAATAGTCATGAGAGGTGTTGGATTTCTGAACCCCCCCCCCATCCAGGCCTCAGCTCGTCCGTTTTCAAGCATCACACTTTTCACCAACCACCGGAAATTAGAGAATCAGAAACCCCATCTTGACCAAGAGTCTCGATCCATCAAGTCAGTTGCAATTTAAAAACAACGGCCCAGTGACATGCCGCGTCATTGTCTGTCGATAACTCGATCCAGGCATCCCCACATGCCGGAAGGAGTCGTGCCTCCGACGAATACCAATCGGATTCTAGTCCCGTTGCCTCGTCCATCTTTTGCTGGAAAGCCCAGTTTTTTTTTCTCCGTGAAGGATAGATGGATCGATGTTGCTGGCCATTTGCCGAGTTTCCACGGGACTGGGACCCCAGCAAATATCCACCAATGGCACCATCCCACAGCCGGGGTTTCGACCTCACTTGAAACTAGTTTCTCTCGGGATGTGGCGCTTGTCGAGATATTGGTGGCATTTCTTGTGTATTCTGATTACAGGCGGATAAACAGCCGTGAAGTGGCCGACCCTGAGGAAGATTCAAAGATATAATGTTGACACTACTCTCTGAGATATCCCCTCTGATCACCAGACATCTTCGCAACGATGAAGTACTCTCTTCTTACAGCCGCCGTTGCAGCTCTCATCCAGTCCGCAGCCGCCGTGACTGGCGCCGCCGAGGGATTCGCCAAGGGTGTTACTGGCGGAGGATCAGCCACGGCCGTGTACCCCTCTACCAACGCCGAGCTCGTCTCCTACCTTGGCGACTCGTCGGCCCGTGTCATCTATCTGTCCAAGACTTTCGACTTTACCGGAACTGAAGGCACCACGTCGGGAACTGGCTGTGCGCCATGGGGAACTGGCTCGGCTTGTCAGACCGCCATCAACAAGGATAACTGGTGCGACAACTACCAGCCCAAGGCGGCAAAGGTCAGCGTCAGCTACGATAATGCTGGCATGCTTGGCATCACGGTCAAGTCGAACAAGTCCCTCGTCGGCGTTGGCAACAAGGGCATCATCAAGGGCAAGGGTCTTCGGATTGTCAGCGGGGCCAGCAACATTATTATCCAGAATATTCACATCACTAACCTGAACCCGAAATACGTCTGGGGTGGTGATGCTATTACCCTCAACGGTGCCGACTTGGTTTGGATCGACCACGTTACCACCTCCCTTATTGGGCGCCAGCATATTGTTCTGGGTACCAGTGCTAGCAACCGTGTTACCATTTCCAACTGCAAGATCGATGGCACAACTAGCTGGTCTGCGACGTGTGATGGACATCACTACTGGGGCCTTTATTTCACCGGCTCTAGCGATGTGAGTTTTTTATCCATCTTTATCTATATTATCATCATTCATGGTGTTCTGACTCTGGTTCAGCTTATTACCTTCAAGAACAACTACATCTACAAGACGTCCGGCCGCGCCCCCAAGGTTTCCGGAAACACCCTGCTCCACGCCGTCAACAACTACTGGTACGACAACTCGGGCCATGCCTTTGAAATCAGCGACGGGGGCATGGTCCTCGCAGAGGGCAATGTGTTCCAGAATGTTGTCGCCCCCGTCGAATCTGGCTGGACTGGCAAGCTCTTCAGCAGCCCGAGTACGTCGGCCAATGCCGTCTGTTCGGCTTACCTGGGTCACGTCTGCCAGGTCAACGGTTTCGGCAGCTCTGGGACCCTCTCGGGGACAGACACTGGCTTCATCTCCAACTTTGCGGGCAAGAATGTTGCGACTGCTGGAAGCTACTCTACTGCCAAGGGGGTTGCGAGCACGGCTGGATTTGGGACTATCTGAGCAAGGACTTCCACTTCCCACATCTCGGGTCGGTTTGACTGATCGGGTTTGAGGCCAAGGAGGTTTAATATTCGTTTCCAGAGTATATAATTCGAATCAAGAAGCAGGTACATATCTCGATACTTACTAAGTATCTTAACATCACTGGCCGCCGTGCATAGTCCTGACATCATCATGTCCCAAGAACACCCCTTGAGCAGATACCCACTAATAATGTCACGGTTGTCTTGGCCTCTTGACTAGACGTCATTGCCCACGTTACAGCCCCATTTGTCGTCATCGCCCTATTCTCATGGGAACGAATGATGGTTATGCGGCCCAATCGAAGAGACTCCAAGACGTCCAAGCCCAGACCCCAGTTGCCGAGGATTGACGTTGGAATAAGCGCACCACTGCAGTGATATGCCAAAACTCCAAGATATTGACCACCCCTGGTGGAACTTGCTGACATACGAGGACTGTACGAGTATATAATCTCGAGCTCCTCTAGATCATGTTTCATCCGGCTGGCCAGGTCCATCGGGAAGTCAATCAGCCAAGATGTATCGCGTCTACAATATATACGGTATGTGCTCATCACTTGATCGTCGAGCATCTGCTGAGCTCGCTAGTCATCGCCGCCTTTGGTACAATCGGCGGCATGCTTTTCGGATTCGACGTGTCCTCGATGAGCGCTTGGATCGGCGCCGAGCAGTACATGGACTACTTTGACAGCCCGAGCAGCACCCTCCAAGGCGGCATCACGGCCTCCATGTCCGGGGGCTCGCTAGTGGGCGCCGTCATGGCCGGATTCATCGCCGATCCCCTCGGCCGCAAGGGTGCTCTCCAAGTCGCTTCCATCATCTGGCTTGTCGGTGCCGCGCTGCAGGCTTCCTCCCAAAACGTCGGCCACCTTATTGCGGGCCGTGTAGTCTCTGGCTTTTCCATCGGCATCACAAGCTCCCAGTGCTGCGTCTACCTCGCTGAGCTGGCACCCGGCCATATCCGAGGAAGAATCGTGGGCATCCAGCAGTGGTCTATCGAATGGGGCATCCTGATCATGTACCTGATCTCGTACGGGTGTGCTGTGACTGTGGATGGCCCCTCCGCTTGGCGCATCGCCTGGGGTGTCCAGGCTACTCCGGGAGTCATCCTCCTCGCGGCTCTCCTCTTCTTCCCAGAGTCCCCGCGTTGGCTAGCCGGTCGCGACAGATGGGAAGAGGTGCACGAGATACTTGCAAATCTACACGGCCGCGGAGATTTCCAGGACCCTGTTGTTCTGGCCGAGCTCGAGGAAGTCAAGGGTGCCGCTCGTATTGCACGAGAGGCAGCAGATATTAGCTTCTTTGGTCTCTTTGGCCCGGGAATCTGGAAACGCACCCTCGCTGGCTGCAGCGTGCAGGTGTGGCAGCAGCTCCTCGGCGGCAATGTCATGCTGTACTACCTCGTCTACATCTTCAACATGGCCGGCATGACGGGCAATGTGGCGCTGACCTCGTCGATTATCCAGTACGTCATATTTCTCGTCACGACGGGTGCCATCCTTCCCGTCATCGATCGTCTCGGTCGGCGACCGCTTCTTCTTGGCGGCTCCGTCTTTGGCCTCGTGGTCCACTTTGCCACGGCGGGTGTCATGGCTCGCTATGGCTATCCCGTGGACGGCATAGACGGCAACGACAACCTCAAGTGGGCTATCGAGGGTGACGCTTCCCGAGCGGTGATTGCCCTGTCTTACCTCTTTGTTGCCATGTATGGGCTTACGTGGGCTCCCATCGGCTGGATCTACTGCTCCGAGGTGTTTCCTCTGCGGTACCGTGCAAAGGGCGTAGGCCTCTCTGCCGCTTCAAACTGGGCGTTTAATCTTGCTCTGGCGTTCTTTGTACCGCCGGCCTTTGAGAATATCACTTGGCGCACGTAAGTTGATGTTCCCCGTTGTTCTCTCACAGCTTCTGATTGCCTTAGGTACATCATATTTGGTGTCTTTTGCACTGTAATGATACCGCACATCTTTTTCACCTACCCAGAAAGTAACATTCACAGGTCGTCCGAGTAGAAGAACTCGTGCTGACCGACTATAGCTGCTGGCAAGACTCTGGAAGAGATCGACACTATCTTCGATAGTGATATTCCGCCATGGAGGAGCGCCAAGGCTGGGGGATACCTTGGCAGACGTGCTGCTCAGATTGCTGATGAGAAGGGCGGTGTTTATGAGAATGAGAATGTCTAGGCTGGTGGTGCTAAGGATATTCAAGTTTGATATACTGCTTTATTCCTCTTATACTATATACACTACATCAACGTCAGACCTCGTCAATCTCTGGCTTTCGTCCCCAGACGACATAGAACTTCTCATACGAGTGCGTATTCCTATCCCTCATAGCCTTCCTCACATCCACGAGGTTCAGCTTTACATTGTCAGTCGAGTCAGCTAAAGATGTGCGTCACACTGAGTCTCACCTCGATCTCCTCCTTGCTCCTCCCGTTTATGCGATGCAGCAGACCGTAGCTGAACCCCTGAAGCCCGTCCTCTATGTTTGCAAGCCACAGCTCCCCGAGCTTCTTCAGGCTTCGGTTCTTGGGCCACCCGTTGATGGGGATTTTATACACCTTTTCCGACACGTCTACAAAGCCAGCTTGCTCAAACCAGGGCTTCATGCTTGCGGCGAATGCTAGGGATCGCTCAGCAGCTATACTAGCGTCGACAATGTCATTGCACCACTGGTTGAAAGGGTTGTCTTGGGTCATGGAGCCGTCGTCACACTCCAAGAGGCCCATGAGCTCCTGGCATTCCATCCATCCGCCTGGACGCAGCCGCTCAAACGCCGGACGGATGATCTGCGACAGCATGTCGGACCAGCACCCCATTGTTGCTCTGGTATGTATAAAGTCAAAGTCTGTCCAGTCGGTACCATTCGGCCACTCGTCGGTTCTGTTCTAGTGAGCAAGATACATGGAAGGCAATAGAACAGCTACGCACGCATCATCGATGATGAACTCGACATTGGGAGGCACCAGATCGGTCTGGATGGGAGACAAGTCGGTGCCGACGATGTGGGCTTCGGGGTACTCGTCGCCCATATCGATGGCCCAGCTACCTGAGCCTGTGGCAATGTCGAGGACTTTGTCAGGGGGGTTTTCCTGAGAGAACGGAGCAAGATGAGACCGCCCGTCTAGGAGGACCTTGAGGATGTGATGCTGGGTGTCCAGCCGCTCAACCTCGGGGGCATCATTGGGGAAGTGGTATGCTACGGCGGTCAGCTTCTGTAGAGTAGACCGAAGAGAAACTTACAGCCGGCGCGGTACGCATGATATGTGCGCCCGTTCTCCTCGTAAAACTCGTAGATGCTCGGTGTGATTGTCGCCGTGTCTCTATGACAATCAAGGTATTAGCTCCACCGCCGAGTTGTCAATCTGACGCCATCCAGCTTACAGTAGGATATGTGAGATGACGTGTTTCCCTGTTCAATTTGAGCATACCGTCTGTAAAGTGAGCGTTGAGGGTCGGCTCCGGACTCGAGTCTATCTCGATACTTGAGCCGTCGTCAAAGTAAGCCTCGAAGCTGAAAGGATTGCTGTCCGGCTTCCCGTCATTGAGGTCCTCCAGTGTGCCGTCGCTGGGGGTCTCGCTGGGCTGCATGGCGGCGCTCTCTGCCAGGAAGAGGCTGACGGCCAGGGTCGGCTACATAAGACAGGACGAGAAGCGGCTCGGCGCGGCGGCACAGGCTGGTTGAGAGAATGAGGACAACCAACAACACTGGGCGCAGGTGAGCGGATGGGAGAGAGAGAGGGGGAAGAAGGCTTGAGCACACGTGAAAAGATTTAATTGGGCGACTTGTACTGTGGGCCATGCCGCAATTTACGTTGCTGCTTGGGCATGGACTGAGCATCATTGACGTTTCCATTTCACCGGGGGAAGGGAGACTGGCATGCCATGGCCAAGTGGAGAACCACCCCTGAGTGGCTGCCTGGTTAACCCCGCCCATATTATCCTCATGATGACGGTGCTTGTCTGCAGAACAACTACACCAACATCGGCATAATGGCCATCCTGACGGATCTCCCAGACGAAATCCTCGAGTGCATAGTCGTGCACATATCCGACGTGAAGCACGACAGCCTCCTCGAGCTCGCCGTGGTCAGCAAACGCCTCAACAAGATCGCGACCCCGCTGCTCGCCCGCCGATGGTCTGGAGAATCACCACTGGAATGTCTTCTGCTGCACCTCCTGCAACACCCCGGGCTCCGCACGCGCGTCAAGCACCTCAAGTTCGACCGCCTCTCAACCGAGTCTGAGCAACACGGCCCCTCGGAACTTGACATTCGTCATGAAGACCTGCAGGACCTCGCGGCAGCGCTGGACGACGAACGGCCAGTACCACCAAACTGGCTCGACATGATGCGCGACGGGGTCCCGGATGTCCTTGGTGCGCTCTTGCTGCTCTGGGCGACAAAGCTCACGAGCCTGGACCTCGTTGTGCCGTTCTTCCAACCAGATTTGAACGAAGACTTTGTGTTTCTGCAAGTGGTGAGCCAGGTTGCGCGGCAAATCAGAGACCTGGCAGGCCTGGGTCCCGATCGGAAGCTTCCATCATGTCTGCCTCTACTCGAGCTACAGAGCGTGACCATGCGGCACTGGGACACGGAGCTCCACATCGACGGTAGGCATGCGGCGCCCTTCTTCTACCTCCCCAAGATGAAGGTCTTCATGGCCTACAATCTGGGCATGTTTGATCCGGTTCTGCCGAGTCCCGACGACGACGATACCAACGCCCGGCGCTCCAAGTACCTGATAGACTTTCCCGTCGGCACGTCGCCGATAGAGGATCTCATCCTCGAAGACACAGACGTCTCGGTGGCGGGCTTCTCAACCCTCGTAGGCGCTTGTCGGCAGCTCAAGACGTTGATCTTCCAGCCAGGCCCTTTCCTCGAGAACCAGGAGCTGAGTTCAACGGGATTGGCGCACGCCATCTTGCTCCAGAAGAAGTCGTTGGAGGTCCTAGTTATCGACTTTGAGAGAAACGGCCTGATCAGCCTACACAAGAACGCCGATGAAGAGGAGTCGGTTGGTCTGGAGGAGTGTTTCCACTACCTCGAGCGCCTCCAGAGCCTGACCATCGGTGCCTGTACTCTATTCCACAAGTACACCGAGGATCAACTCACATCCCGAGATATGGTCAGTCGACTTCCTCCGTCTCTCGTCCACCTACGACTGGAGCAACTTGGTCTGGGTGACACGCCGCCCCGCGGAGGGGGTCGACAAGACGAGTACATCCAAGGCTTGGAGGGGCTTTTAAAGGAATGCAGGCCCGACGGCAAGTTCCCGGACTTCCGCTATCTAGACATTGCGGAGCATCGGTTAGATGGCGAGCGTTTTATGCGCCTCGAGCGGTTGGCCGAAGCTCCACAGGTTCAGCTTTGTTTTGACTGGAAGTGGAGGTCCATTCATGAGGTTGCTGAAAGGTTTCGAGACTTCCGACTGAAAGAGCACAGGGCTTCTGCGGTGTCATGACTGGTCGAGACGAGGGATGGAGGATCAATGAAGTATCGCGGGAAATAGGTGTTGGCTGTCTTGGATGCCGTGCAAGTCACGGTCTTAATAAATTGAGGAGTCCATATTGGGATTCGCAGACTGTTTGACGGATTATGAATCATCTTCTTGATACCTCTGCGACTACAGACCACCTAGCCATCTCCCCAGCTCAACCCCAAGCTGTGCTGCCTGGTCGTACATGATCAGATGCCCCGCCCTATCAATAACCACAACCTCGGTCGCCTTGAGCGCATCCGCCAGTCTCCACGCACTCTCGACGGGTATCCAACCATCGTCGGCACCCCAAATGATCTTGACAGGAAGGGCTGGCCCTATCTCTCCATATCTTGGCTCAACGGCCTGTGTGCTTCTCGAGTTGGCTTGGCAAATCTCATGAATGAACCTCTGCCTCCCGCCCTCTCGTAGCCAAGGCTCCTTTAACATGTCCACGGTTCCCCTCGGTAGCTCGTAGAATGCTGCGTTGCGGATGTATCCTTCTAGGATACCCTCGAATGCCATGTCAGGCAGCTGCTCGAAGCGATCTGGGTCCTCGGCCATGACCTTGAACAGGGACTGCCCGAACGGACCGATGGCCACCACGTCAATCAGGCAGAGGCTTGCGTAGCTGCAGCCGTGCACCAAGTAGGCTCTCAGACTGACAAGTCCGGCATTATCATGCGCCGCGACGTGGGCTTTCCCAACATCCCAGTCTGCTTGCCATGACTTATATAACGCGGCAAACACGTCGGATTGCCGAGCAAGGTCGGCGTCGAGCTCAGTGATTCTACTGGAGCTGACATCCGTACCAGGGAGTTTTACTTCGGAGGGTGAGTCGCCAAAGCCAGGTCGATCGAAAAGATAGACGTGGAACTGGCGTGATAGGGCAAGTGCAAAGGGGACCCAGACGCGGGAGGACCAGGGAGTTCCGTGGATGAAGATTAGAGGAGGGGATGTGGATTCACCCAAGGAGCGCCATTTGACCGAGTACCTGTGTGTTGAAGTTTTGTAGTGGAAGGTCTCGGTGAGAACGGTTGGGTCAGTATCGGACGACATGGCTGTGGAATTGACAGGATGGAAAACTATGAACGTGGACCTGGGATATTTATCACCGAGAAAAAGGCGTCGAGTACATACTCACGGACGTCTTCCCTGTTCTGGGAGCGTTGAGGTCATCCGACGTCAGCGTCAGATGGTGAGGTACGCCCTTCCGTGGACACTGGTGACGTCAATAGCTTCACACGTATCCAGAGCGGCACCGTGTTCTTTGCTATTGTTGATGCAGGCAAGATTTTCCGCGCATTTCTCTTCTTCGTATCCAGAGTGGCTTCTCAAAGCATCGACTTTGGACAAGACAATGCTTACATATATTTATGTGGCGCCACTGAACTCAGGCGGTGCAAGTCCTGGCCCTGTAATAGAAGAAATCTTTGAGATTGCTGGATAATTTCTGTTCGAATGTCCAAGGGTTTACATGTGCCAGTCCATTCCCAAAGCTTCCGAGACAACTCTCTGTCTCTGTTGGCGACCACCTAGCCGAGGCATTTGCTCGACTGTATCTCCAATCCACCTTCTTCCGGGCTCTTGAGGACTCCTTATTTTCATGTCCTGAAAGATACATCTGCCAATTTTGCCCGGGGCCTGTAGGATTCGCCACCCATTCGTCGAGTTGACAATCCGGCATCAGTTTTCACCTTGGCTTATGAGCAGATGCTGGGGAACGGAACCTGGATAGCTTGTGCGGCAAGAGTGCAGAATACCGGGCGAATGGTTCAACATGCTGCCTACACCCCCAGATCAAGAGCTGGTCTTGAAAACTGCCTTCTCCGCCGACAGCTTCCCCCCCTTGCTCAACTCGAATGCCTGAACAACATTCTCCAACGTGCCCATGTCCCTCACTTTGTTCGACTGCAAGTCTCCCTTCTCCAGCATCTCGGGCAACCAGCGCAGATACGCCTCCCAGGCTTCCCTATCCCCCAACGTCGCGCCGCCAACATTATCAAACATGTGATATTCCAAAGGCCTTCCAAACACGGTAAATGCAATGATGGACTCGGCTTTCATCTGGGGGTTGATCGCGCTCAGAGAGTCCTTGTTCACAGGGGACAGGGTGACAAGGTGGCCTCCAGCAAGTGACAGTGTCTCTGCCACCTTTTCGGACGTTCCTCCTTCTGCAATGATATCCAACCCATATCTCAGCTTGCCTAGAGTGGCCTCTTTTACCTGTTCCACCCATGCTTCATCGCGGTAGTCGACGGTGATATCTGCCCCTAGACGTCTCAGAAGACCATGGTGCTTACTGGACGCTACAGCAATGACTCGTAGACCGCTGAGTTTCCCCAGCTGGACTGCATACATCCCGACGCTGGTAGAGGCGCCGTATACCAGGAAATCCTCTTGGGTTGCGTTTTTCTGGTAGGGCTCTGGCAGGGCTAGTTGTCGATACATGGCCTGCGTGGCTGTCGCGTAGGCTAAAGGAACCGTCGAGGCCTGTTGCAAGCTGATATTTTCCGGAACAGCATACACGAAGGCTGATTCGATCGAGATGAAGTCTGCGAATGCGCCGCGGATGGGGTTTGCCTCGGTGCCCAGGTCGCTTGTCCCGTGGACCCAGCCAGCGACTCGTTGGCCCTCGGACCAGTCCGAGCCGTTGGCGTCCTCGACGGTGCCCGCAAAGTCACAACCAGAAATAAGGCCTTGTGGAGCCGGTGCAACTGCGACGTTTCCCTGGACGAGCCTCCAGTCCGCTGGGTTCAGGGCGGCATATTCTATCTTGACGAGAATCTCGCCGGGGCCGGGGGTAGGAAGAGGGACGGACTGGACTGAGCCGCTGCCGTGGCCGTCCGTCACAAAGGCTCGCATAGTGGTCATGGCGAAGGGTTGTTATGCAACGATGGCTTTGTTAGTATAGAAGCAAAATCGTGAAATATATAAAAGGTCAACCGGAGTTAGGACCTCGGAGATTGGAGCTGCATCATGTTCGGCATTCTTCGGGAGTCCGCTGCTGACAACAGACAGGTGATTTGTAACAACCCCCTCCAGACTAAGAAATGATAAATAGTTTATAAAAAGGCAGAATTTAGCATTTCATCGGCGTCACAGGCCCTTTGAGGCACAACCGCGACTCCTCCTGCCTCCGGCTGGCGTGATCAGACGTTGCTGTCAAGATGTCGTTGCAAATCCCGCGATAGTCAAATTCACTAGCCTCGACGTCCATATGCTTCCAGATGGCTCGCCCCTTGTTAAAGGCCTGTGGATACTGGTACGCCAAGCTGACCAGGGCGGAGAACTGGTTGAGGGATAGACGTCTGTAGTTGGGCAGACGCTTGACCCTCTGCATCAGGTCCGTGACGTCACACCTGAAAAGCCTCTCGGATTCGCAGGGGGGCAGAGGCAGTCTGAGGCCATCGCAGTCCTTGTGGGCGTTGCAGTTATGGCCCCATCCTAAGCCAGTCAGATTCACTCGTCTAAGTGGACATTAGGCTTACCGATAGTCTTGACTCCATCACAGACATTGTAGAAGGTGCTGCAGTGCTTTTCTGAACTCTTGATCAGGTCGAGGCCTTCCTGGCTGGGCCAGCACTTGTCCTTGTCCTTTATCTTTGGACAACTAACGGCAGGGCAGTTCTTGGGCGTCTGATACCCTCCCAGACATGCAGAAGGACAGGTCGCGTCCTTGCCATGGCAGTTCCCGCTGGTGCACTGGCACAGCTTGGCTGTCTTTCCATTCTTGAGGACCTTTTGTACCGTTTTTGCCGGACACCAGGTATCCTTGCTGCAGACGCGGTCACATGCTGGCGTCTTCTTCTTTGGCTGACACTCCCACCCCTTCTGGTCGTCCCCAGTGAGCACCTCGTCCGGATTGCTGCACCCCACGCACGTAACGCCGACGCCGCTTCCCCTGTTTCCGAGACAGTTCGGCGGCGTGACGCTGGGCACATAACCTTGTGGGCAGCGGCAGCACTTTGAGTTGTACTTGTTCGTCTGCGAGTAGCAATAGACGTCGGGGCACACCTTTTTGCACGTGTCGTCGTAGTTTATCGTGTAGTCCCTGGAATCCACGGCGAGGATCTCGTCGGGCCGGCACGGGTTCGGGATCGGGTTGTCCCTGCAGACGTCCCAGAAGGCCTTGGCGTCGCAGCGGGCGATGCCGTCCCAGTTGCAGTATGCGCACGTGTTTGAGCCCCTGGAGTTGATCTCGCGGCAGTCGCCGAGGTGCATGCGCGTGTCTGCTTGTCGAGCCCACGAGGGGTGCGCCAGCGCCAGCAGGATGAGAGCTGGAACTAGCATGGCTAATTGAGCTGCGTGATGAGTACGGATACGATGGTCAAAATGGACTAGGAGAAGAAATACGTGCGGAAGGAAGAAACGGTCGTGGACTTCATGTATAAATAACTGTGGCGTCTAATGCCCCTGTTCCTATGCAGTCTAGAACATCAGCCACTCCGGCACCCGTCCGCTAGCTGACTTTTGTCAAGCCAAATCACAACCGGTGTGTGTCTTTAGCGAATCAAACAGCCATCTTCGGTCACTGGTTGTGCCGTCTCTCAGCCGCAGCGCTAAAGTCAGAGAAAGGAGCGGAATCAGGGGCTGAGCTGGAACCCCGTAATGAAAAGAAGGAAGCCCGGCCGTTGTTCAGCTGCATAAATTGTGTTATAGAGGCTGTCAGTACTTTCATATATGACCAAGTTTGCATTGAATACCGACAGCGCCAGAATACACAGCACCCAGACTGCAGCTCACAGAGACCAGCCTCTGGCCGATGTAGAGTGGTGCCAATTGGATTGCATAAATCATATCCTCGTGTCACCAACTCGTCCTTATCGCAATCACGAACCAAGGCCTCGCGATTTCGCACCACAAATGGGGTTGATTGCATCACCTCTGGCTCTTGGCAGACGAGTGGGTCAGTTGTCCACGAGGTATAAATTTCAGGGCCGATCTCGGGTTGAATTTCCCTCTGTCAGTCTTTCCTCTGGTCCAGCGAATGCTACTCACTCACGCACCACAAGTCTAACTCGTTCTCTATTGTCTATACTAGATACACACAACGCCTCAATTTGCGGCCAGATGTCTGATGGCACCGACATTTCCATCGTCTTTGCCAAAGCCGACGAGATCCCCGCCATCGTGGACTTTGTCAAGGCAGCCCGCGCCGACATGTTCCCCATGATAGACACAGCCTCGCACGTCCAATGGGCCGAGCGTGAGCTGGCCAGTTTCCAAAAGACATACCTGGATCATCCCGAGGGGACCTTCCTGGTCGCCCGAGCCGATGGCCGCCTCGTCGCCACCGCTGGTTACCTCCCCTACGACGACCGCTTCCCGGAATTGAAACTGGGGCTTGACCGCGTCGTCGAGGTGGTGAAGCTGTATGTGGATCCTGCCTGGCGACGTGCCGGGCTGGCTTCAAAGCTGGTCGCTGCCCTGGAGCAGAGGGCCCGCCGTGCTGGCGTCGAGGCCCTGTATCTCCATACCCATCCCTTTTTGCCAGGCGCCGTCACCTTCTGGGAGCGGCAGGGGTTTTCTGTCATGAGCATCGATGACGATCCTGTGTGGCGCACGACGCACATGAGCAGAGCCATCGGAGGACAAGGGCGGGGAGGTTACCCTATATGATGAGCACATTCTTGATTCTGCCGTTGGAAGGCGGCCCTCGAAGTAATTTCGTTAGCAGCAAGGCCTTGAAATTGATTTAGTTGCAGGAACTGCCCTTGTACTCTGCATCGGCGACGTGTGCATACTGGGAGTTGACAGTGGGAGATTGTCTAACTGTCCGAGTAGCTAACACAGCTTGTCTGGGTTGAAAGCTCCCGAAAACTAGAGACAAGGTTGTGTTGGGCAACCCATGAAAAGAACCTTCAACGGTGAAAAATGATTCCATAAACCCTCAACGGAGGAAGGTATCGGCAAGCTTGTTCCTCCCAAGAGGCGCATACAATTCGGGCGGTTAAGTTGGCACATTCAAAGGTTCCCGGGGCCTGCAACAGCGCTTTGACAGCCTTGACGATTGCCCATTGGCTCAAAGGAGCAGGTCTTGGACGAGGGCCGCGTCATGGCTTCAAGGCCAGTATCCTTGCCGACGCGAGTCTCGATGATACCCAATTACGGGATTTAAATGTCAGGCGAAGGGCGTATAGAAGCTTAACGGGAACCTTAATTTCTAGCCCGGGGGGGCCTGGAACCCCAGCATTTCACGGCCCGCTGCGCATTGTCACGCGGCCCCTAGAGGACATGACCTATCCTCGACCATTCAAAGAGACGTGGGTTGAGCATATCTAGAAACTACCGCTACTCCAAGCGGCTCTTGCTATTCCCGAAAGACCTAACTAGAAGTATAATAGGAACGAGGCGATCTCGTCTTGAGGTTGAGATACGCTGAGAATATCAACACTAGCCAGTAAGGTTATCCTTGTGACTGTGTGGGCCAGCCAACGTACCCTACCTCTGTAGAATGCGAAAATATCGACCCCTGTACTCCGTATATCCTGTCGTTTCTATGGACCTCAGCCGGCCCAGTTCAGTCAGGCAGTCCTCTCATACTCGGCCTCCGGCATCTCAACCGGTACTTGCTAGAGTAGCATCCGGCCCGCATTGGCACTCGCACTGCCGAACCTCCTGCCTATTGCGGAACGACTCTACATCAACGCCTGCCGAGGAGGATGACGACGTAGCCGTGAGATTACGCAGACTCTCATGATACGATGGGGCTCGAGACCCGGAGGAGCAATTTCCGGCTCCGATTAGGACAGAACCGTCTCGCCGTTGTGCATCAAACATGATTCAAAGGCACGCCGTTGACAGCATATAAAGGGAGCTGGAAACGTTTGCTAGGACTATCTTTCCAGAGTCACTACCAGCTCATCTCCTACCCATCTCGACCCCATCTACCCTTTCTGCATTTCGACATGATCGGACTTTCTTCAGCCTTTGCCATGGCGGCATTGGCTATCCATACCATTTCTGCCCATGAAGTGTACGACTACATCGTGGTCGGAAGCGGCCCTGGCGGAGGACCTTTGGCCTGCAACCTCGCCAGGGCGGGCTACAAGACGCTCCTCCTCGAGGCAGGGGACGACCACGGAGACGACCCGACCTGGAGCACGCTCTCCAACAACTACGCGGCTCTCAACAGCCCCCTGGCCCGCTGGGACTTTTTCGTGCAGCACTCGGAGGACCCCGAGCACCAGGCCCGGTACCAGAGGCAGACGTACCGGCTGGACAACGGGTCCTTCTACACCGGGGTCGACCCCCCGGCCGATGCCGAGAGGCTCGGCATCTGGTACCCCCGCGGGACTTCGCTCGGCGGCTGCTCCATGAACAACGCGGGCATCTCGACCCTGCCGCCCGACGCCGACTGGGAGATTGTCGTGAACCGCACGGGGGACCAGACCTGGGCGCCCGACAACATGCGCCGCCACTTCATCGACATTGAGAGAAACGAGTGGCTTCCCCGCGGCACCCCGGGGCACGGATTCGACGGGTGGCTGCGCATCAACACGCGCAACAACTCGTGGACACAGCAGCCCAACAACGTCTTGCGCATCATGCACGGTCTGGCCAACGCCACCGATCAAGATGCGGACAAGATCCCTGAGCTGGTCATCAGAGATGTCAACGCGAAGGAGCCCGACCGCGACCAGGAGCTGGGCTTCTACGGCATGAGCCTGCACATGGACGCCGACGGACAGCGCTCAGGGCCCAACGAGTACATCCGCGATACCCTCAGCGATCCGGCAAACTATCCCCTCACCGTCCAGCTAAACAGCTTCGTCACCAGGGTTCTCTTCGACGAACGCGGCAAAGTACCAGTCGCCAACGGGGTCGAGGTGCTGAGGGGCCAGGCCGTGTACCGCGCAGACCCTCGGTGGACCAAGGACAACAAGGGCAAGCGGACCAAGATTATGGCCAGGAGAGAAGTCATCGTGTCTGGCGGCACCTTCAACAGCCCTCAGATCCTCAAGCATTCCGGCATCGGCCCTGCGGAAGAGCTCAACAGGTTCGGCATCAGAGTGGTCAAGGACCTCCCGGGAGTAGGTGAGAACATGGCCGAGAACTACGAGGCCGGTGTCTTGGGCCTCGCGAGCGACGACATCAACCGCAATGCCGGGCAGACGGGCCTCATGCTCAAGACCCCCACCGAGACTGGCGACCGCAACATCCACGCTTGGTGCGGCGCCTTTGCTCTCGAGGGCTTCTGGCCCGGGATGCCAAACAACCACGGCCCTCGGCAGTACATGTGCGCAATGGCACACATGCAGCCCAGGTCCCGGGCCGGCAGCGTCAGGCTGCGATCGGCAGACCCCACCGACACTCCCGAGATCAACTTTCGTTTCTGGGAGGTTGGCGGTGACGAGGACCTCCGGGAGCTCGTCGACGCCGTCAACATCATGCGCAGGGGATTCAACGCCGCCGGCTCTCCCGTCACGCCGTGGAACGAGCTGCACCCTTGCCACGGCGATGCCGCGGACTGCACCGACGAGGACCAGCTCGAGTACTTTAGACACCAGTCCTTTGGTCACCACGCTTCCTCGACCTGTGCCATTGGAGCTTCCGACGACCCCATGGCTGTCGTGGACAGCAAGTTCCGTGTCCATGGCGTCAGGAACCTGCGCGTCGTCGATGCGTCTGTCTTCCCGCATGTCCCGGGCGCGTTTCCTGTCCTGCCGACCTTTATCATCTCGGACAAGGCGTCGCGGGATATTATCAACCATGCTCGTTCCACCTGAGCAGCCTTTGACTGTCTTGATAGCCATCGACAAGAGAGGGATGGTTCTTGCAGGCCTTGGTTGTTGGATTGCGAGTATGACTTGGTTCCTTGTATTACTTGTGTCCATTATCTAGGTGTATCTCAAGGCATTGGAGGGCATGTCTGGGGTGAGAGGTGATTAATCACGGTGAGCGGATAGAGTGATATGTAGATAGAAAGGGGTTAAATATTAGCACATTAAATTTACCCTAATAAACCTTGGCTATAGCTAGTACAGCCCCGTATTATCGTGATCTTGTAGTTAATTATAGTATATCCCCCGGGGGCTGCCATTTCAGCACGCCCCTAGAGGACATGACTTATCCCCGAGAGACGTGCGTTAGATATGTCTAGAAGCTACCGCCACTCTCCAAGCGGCTATTACTATTCCAGAAAGACCTAACTAGAAGTATAATGGGAACGGGGCTAAAGAGGGCTTGAGCCCATCTCGTCTCGAGGTTGAGATACGCTCCAGCAAGGAGCACAGATCAATTGACCAAACGTCTTATGCTTGTGACTCTGTGGACCAGCTAACGTATCGCAGAGATGGAGTCCAAGGGCAGTCGCCGAGGATGGCTTTGCAAGACGTTTGTGTTGTGGTTAATTTAACCAAGTGCTGGGCATGTCAGACATGTCAGACTGTCAGACAGACTTGTGTCTAATTACGAGGGGCCGTGTAAAGACCCCCGAGGGTTGACATGTGGTGAGATTGCAGATACGTTAAATGCTATATACGAAGAGGCCAAGTCACATGGATCTGGATTGGGGGCTTATTCACACATCACACCCACTCAAATCACAACAACCTCTCCGTCCACAATAACGTTCATCGCTGCCTCATAGCCGCATCCCTCACATCCGCCTCGCTCACCCCCAGGCAGGACGACCCCTACAACATCAACTGGTCCTTCATCTCGGCCAAGGTCGGCGACACCTTCATCCAGAAGGGCATCCACGCCGACGGCCTCTGGCACGGCGTCCCCGGCGACCAGTACTTTGTCGGCGCCATGAGGGAGGGCGACGCCGGCGGCGACACGGCGAGGTGCTTCCTCAACGACCTCGACACCGAGGTGTTCCACCGGCAGTTCCGGTCGCTGCTGGACGTAGACGTGCTGCTTCTACGAGATGAAGTCGAACGGGCCGCTGCAGAAGGATCCGCCAAGGTGCTGCCACGACGGGGACGAGTGTCGGTTCTGGAGGGGGGAGGAGTAGCTGGCAGTGGAATTTCAACCTGCACTATACAACCTGGAATGCCGAACAAGAACAGAAGTTGCTGAAACAATCATCGTATTCGTGGCATTTGAAACGGACTCCGCTGTGGATCTTGCCTACTCTACCGACGACGTAGTTTGTTTCAACCTCCTCTGCGTCAGGTAAATGGTGAGAGCAAAACAAACAACATTCGACAGTTGAATTTACAATGGTATCCCTCTTATGTTGGCCATGCCCTGTGAGATGTCACGTTGACCCTATTTAACCAGGACCGATGAGCCAAGGGACGCGATCGCAAGCAACTCCCGATTGATCCTAGAGCGTAGACCCTGTCAAGCAGTTAGTTAAGCTCGTATTACCCGTTTGTTTCGATCAGGTTCGTTTCCAGGTGGTCCATCTGACAAGGGCTTGTCTGAGATGGTGAAACGCGATGAATATCCACCAATCAGAGTCTTGAATTGGTAGTTATTGGATTGACAGTGTTTCTAAATAACAACTCTTGGGCCGTGCCTAATTAGATCAGGGATTAGGGCTGGCTTGGAAAAAGCACACTGTCGTTCTCATCCCTTGTTGAACTCCTTATAAGAGCTCTCTTCCCAGTCCAACACCTCTCCCATTTCATCAAGTCCAACCCCCTTCATCTCGCCAGTCGAGTCCATTCATTCTGCCCCGGCGGCCATACATTCCTTCATCATGAAGTTCACCCTTCTCTCTGCCCTCGTGGCCCTCCCCCAGGTCTCAGCCCACTACTTCTTCCCCCACCTCTTCATCAACGACGTGTCGTCAGCCGAGTTCGAGTACGTCCGCAAATCAACCCAGGGCTTCCAACCCCACTTTGGCTTCGACATCCTCTCCAGCAACGAGATGCGCTGCAACACGGGGGCCCAGGCCAACGCCGCCTCGACAAAGGTGGCCTCGGTCAACGCCGGCGACACCATCGGCTTCGGGACGAACCTCGCCGGCAACATCCAGCACCCCGGCCCCATCCAGGTGTACATGTCGCGGGCCCCAGACGACGACGTCGCCTCGTACGATGGATCGGGCGACTGGTTCAAGATCTACGAGCTGGGGGCCAACTTCCCCATGGAGCAGTCGGGCGAGAACTGGCTCGTGTGGAACAAGAACCGCGTCGACTTTAAGATCCCGGATGAGGTGCCCGCTGGTCAGTACCTGGTGCGAATAGAGCACATTGCTCTGCATAGGCCTAGCGGGACGGAGTTTTACTTTAACTGCGCGCATGTCGAGGTGGCCAACTCGGGGAGCGGGTCGGAGCCCCAGGATACGGTCAAGATTCCTGGAGTGTATGATTCCAACACTGAGGGTCTCTCGCCAAACTATAGTATCTACAATGGTGCTACCTCGTACCCTTTTCCTGGACCTGGTGTATTCCCTGGCTCGGGTGCCGGTGAGACCGAGCAGGCTGCTCCGGCTGCGACTCAGCCTGCTGGTTCGGGGACCGGGGGATTTCCTCAGTTCTCGCGCCGCTACTACCGTGGGAACTGAGTAGCAGTAGACTGTTCTCAATGATGGACCATGAGGCCGAGTTCTGCTCGCGGGGTTGTTTACACTTTCTAGTGTACATAATATCTAACTGTATACATAGATAACTATGTCTTTTATGTATTATTTCTGGCCAAGGCAGATTGATTATCTATCCTCCTAACCAGGCCACTCTTGGCTCTCCTCACACGGCCGAGATAAGCAGCCAGGCCAGACATGCAGCTGCAATCCCCGCACTACTTATCTATTACCTTATCTGGGGACGCTCGCCAAAGGTTCCCCGATACAGTCTTTGAAGGATTCGAGCCAATGGGGTTTGAGTCAGGGTGGTAGTTGTCATCGTAGATCCTTGTCTATTCCCTAATCACCTGCTGTTTATCGCCCTCGGCAACTGAGCGGGGATTCATGGGGTCCAGATGATGGATTTAAGAACAGGTCATCCTCACTGCTGTTCCTCTGACTTCTTCCTCCACAGACTGCTTCGAACCGTCATCCTTCCCCCATCTCACCATGGCCTCGTTCAAGTCCAAGTTATCTCTGAGGAGACCCTTCAACCAAAACTTTGTCGTGGCATGGTGAGTTCCGGCTGGTTCTCCAGACCACCTACTAACCCCACAACAGCATCCTCTTCTGCCTCCCCGGCATCTACACCGCCCTCACGGGCCTCGGCGCCGGCGGAGGCCAACCGGGTTCCGCAGACGTCGCCAACAAGACCAACGCTATCCTCTACGGCCTGTTTGCTCTGGTAGGCCTCTTTGGCGGCAGCATCCTCAACATGCTTCGGCCCAAGCTCAGCCTCATGGTGGGATCTGTGGGATATCCTCTGTATGTAGGTGGTCTGTGGTATTTTGACAGGACGGGGAACTCGTGGTTTCCGCTCATGTCTGGGGCGATTCTCGGTCTGACAAGCGGGTTTCTCTGGACTGCGGCCGCGTACGTGCAGTTTTCATATGCCGAGGAGAAGGACAAGGGCTTGGTAGGTCTTGCATTCTCCAACTCATGATCGGAAAGGCCTCTGACATTGGCCAGTACATCAGCACGCAGTGGATGATGAAGAGCATCGGCGCCATGGTCGGCAGCTCCATATCCCTGAGCCTCAACATCGACCAGCTCAAGCCGGTAGGGGTGTCGACGGCCGTCTACATCATCTTCATAGCCATCCACTCAGCCGCAATCTTCCTTGCTCTGTTCTTCATCGTCCACCCGGAGAAGGTGGTCCGGGACGACGGCACCCACATCGCGCTCTTCCGTGAGGCTAGGCTCTGGACTGAGCTTGCGGAAACTGTAAAGACGTTGCGGGACCGTCGGTACGTGTATCTGGCGCCTGCGCAGATTGTGTGTGAGATGGCTCTTGCTTTAGTGAGCAGTGTCAACTGTGAGTTTTGGTGCCCAAGTAGGTAAAAGGCGCTGACGCAGATATTGAAAGCCCGCTACTTTAACCTCCGGACCCGATCCATCAACAACTTTGCCTACCAGACAATCCAAGTCTTCGTCCCCGGCATTCTGATCTGCATCCTCGACAGCAGACACATTAAGTCCCGCCGGATGCGCGGCCTCGTCGGCATCGCCATCATGGGCTCCGTGGCAGTCGGCGCATCGGCCGGCCTGATAGGCTGGCTCGAGATCAACCACGTCGATTCCCTAACGGAGCCGGCCGGTGCAGACTGGTCTGATCCCGAGTGGCCCGGCCTGTTTGTCTGCTACCTCCTCTTTGGGGCCATCTACTCGGGTTACCAGATGTGCACGGAGTGGACCCTGTCTGCTACGACAAACGACCCAGAGGCTCTTGCTCGTGTGGCGGGCATGTTCAAGTTCTATTCTGCCTTTGGGATGATGCTGTCGTTTGTGCTTGCCGGGGAGAGGGCGAGCTTCTTGGCACAGGTGACTGTTCAGCTGGTGTGAGTGTTCTAGACCGTCGTGGTGCTGAGATGATACTGATAACTGCAGGCTGTATGTGGTGGGAATTGTTGGAATCGTATGGGTGCTTGTATTCCATATCAAAGAGAGCAACTACTTTGAGGAGGAGAACGTTATTGCTCCCGTATCTGTTGAAGCCAAGAATATTCACGAGAGGCGGCATTTAGAAGGGGAGGCGGTACAAGATGGAGGCTCTAAAGCCACATTCAAGGACAGGAAGCATGGTACTTGAGCCCAGAGACGGGAAGGGCTTCCGCTTCTCGAGGTGAACGCTCGGGGGTCAGCAGCCACGAGAGCAGATTCTCGACAGCCGATAGTCGCCCTCGAAGGATCCGAGGAAAGCTAGGGGTGGGCCTTGAGAAATATTAGAGTTATTTAGACGTCAGAGTAAATCCGTTTGGATGTTACCATTCCATGAGTATCACATAATTGCAATGCCATCTCTTACACACAAAAGGCAGGTGGCCCAATTAGGTTGAGGGCCCACTACCCGTTGGTCAGCCTGGTGGTGGAGGCGCTTCGCTCGTCGGGTAAGCAAACGCCTGAACTTGCATCAACAGTTCCTCCAACAGCCGACATGCTCTGCAACGTCTGTATCGACGCCGTCTACCACCGCAAGGGCTGGTCGCGCATTGACGGCATCGTGCGCCACCCATACATCCACCTCGCCCACCACACCTCAATCTCCAGCCTCGAGTCCTCGGCCCTCTCGGCCTGCGAGATATGCCGCCCCTTCTGGCGCAGGCTCAGCCCGGACGATCAACGGAGACTCAGGGAATTCGACAGTGAATGGGCTTCCCGCCAGGATCTTCCGGCATCCACCACCCCGGGGCAGAGACTCGAGAGCCTAGGCGGATTCGTAACGTCATGCAACATCATCAACCACCAGGAGGATGATTCGAATCCCCTAGGCATAGGTCTGACTCTTGGGCTGGAATTCGTGCCCGAGTTTCTTGGATCTGCACCGGTGCAGCCACAAGACCATCGGTTCTATTATCTTCGGAGAGGCGTTGGTTCGTTCCCTCTGGCTTGAGTGTGCTCTTCTAAATCTCTATAGCAAAGGACCTCATCCAGATGACACCGTTTCTCAGCAGCTCTACTGGATCCGAGGAGGCGCTGGCAATGGCAACGGATTGGATAGAGAAATGCACTTCCACACACCAGACCTGCAACGCCGAGACCAAGTCCCAGCCCTGGTACCCAACACGCCTGCTTGATATATCAGCCGACACATTCCGCATCATCACGACGTCCGAAACACCGCCGTCTCGCAATCAACGCTACGCAACCCTCAGTCACTGCTGGGGCTCGGCGCAGTTCCTCCAGCTCAGCCGATCCACCGTCAACGACCTGAAGAGCGGCATGCCCATATCCCAGCTGCCAAAGACGTTCCGCGAAGCCATCCAGGTGACGCGGCATCTGGGCCTGCACCTCCTGTGGATCGACTGCCTCTGCATCTTCCAGGACCGCGACGACCTCTCCGACTGGCTCGTGGAAGCAGGCCTGATGCACAAGGTCTACGCCCACTCTTTCTGCAACATCTCTGCTGCCGGCGCATCAGACAGCACAGAGGGCCTGTTCTTTGAGCGAGACACCCGCATCAGCGCCACCTCCGAGGTGAGCTTCTGCTCCCAGGATCTGGACGTGGGATCTGACCACGTGGACGTCCGCATTGAAAGCTCTGGCTTCTGGACAGACGACGTGAGTGAGAGTCCTCTCAACAGGCGCGGGTGGGTTCTCCAGGAACGCTTCATCTCCCCGCGGGTACTGCACTTTGCCCACGACCAGCTCTTCTGGGAGTGCAGGGAGCACAACGCAGCAGAGTGCTACCCCGACGGGCTGCCGCAGACGGTGCAGTCCAAGATGGGGGTCAGGATAAAGAGGCTCGACAGGGCCGCGTACGGGCCCGGGCCCGGCATGGACGGGCAGGATCCCATGTTCTACTACGAGACGTGGAACCAGGTCGTCCAGATGTACTCGGGAGCAAGGCTGACCAGGAGCGGAGACAAGCTCATGGCCCTGTCGGGAATCGCGAAACGCTACGCCGCCCTCGTGGACGATGAGTACGTCGCGGGCATGTGGCGACGGTACCTGGCCAGCCAGCTCGTCTGGTTCATCTTGAACTGTAAACAAGCCGACGGGTCACCCTCTGTGAGACCGCAGCCGTACAGGGCGCCCTCGTTCTCTTGGGCATCCGTCGACGGGCTGGCGGTTGGCGGTGCGGCTACAAACGTGGGGATGCTCATGGACGTGGTGGACCTCCAGCTCGACTACGTGACGGACGATGCAATGGGCCTTGTAAAAGGTGGCCACCTCGACCTCAGGGGCCGTCTGCGACCGTTTGAAATGACAGTTCAGTACGTTCGCCCGTACCCGCTGCTGCTGATGCGGGCGGGCGGGGTGCTTGTGACGGACAGCGTCAAGCACGACCTTGCTTTCGGCGTCCTGGTTACGCTGGA
>JABFEP010000773.1:486-62395 GCA_013618265.1 Fusarium albidum
GTCTGGCTGGGTTCGTCTGGGGCCTCACTTGGTTCTCCGGTTTCATCAGGTCCTTCAGTCTCGCCTGCAGCATCTGTTGGCTCTGTCTCTTCATCTCCAGTCTGGGTAGCTTCGATCTCACTTGGTTCGGCAGTCTCTTCAGGTCCTTCTGTCTCGCCTGCAGTATCGGTTGGCTCTTGTTCCTCATCTCCGGTCTGGCTGGGTTCGTCTGGGGCCTCACTTGGTTCTCCAGTCTCTTCAGGAATCTCAGTCTCGCCTGCAGTCTCTGTTGGTTCTTGCTCTTCATCACCAGTCTGTGTAGCATCGATCTCACTTGGTTCGGCAGTCTCCTCGGCATCTGTCGGCTCGTCCCCAGTCTCGGTGGTGTCAGCTGGAACGTCCGTCGTCTCTGCGGGAGGAGCCTCTTCTGTGGTCTGCTCTACCTCTTCGGCCGTGGTGACCCCCTCGTCTGCCGACTGTGTTTCCTCGGGGGGAGCTTCCGGCGCGGAGGTCTCGACGATCACATCCGAAGTGAAGTCGCCGCCGCCGTCTTCTCCCGTTGGCTCCGGCTCGGCGGTGGGCTCCGGCTGCGGTTCATCGCCTGTGATGTCATCTTGGGGTGTCGTTAGCGGTGCTGTCGCCTCGTCTGGGGCTGGTGTCTCCTCGGCCGCCGTGGTCACGCCCGCTGGGCCTTCCGAGGTCTCGTCCTCGGGGGGTGATGTCTCCTCGGAAGGCAACGTCTCGGAAGGCGATGGCTCCTCGTCAGAAGGCAACGTATCCTCAGGGGCCAACGTCTCGGAAGGCAGCGGCTCGT
Organism: Fusarium albidum; assembly: GCA_013618265.1. NCBI lineage: Eukaryota > Fungi > Ascomycota > Sordariomycetes > Hypocreales > Nectriaceae > Fusarium > Fusarium albidum. Next base: position 1,280 of record JABFEP010000773.1, read on the forward strand.
CCTCGGCAGCCGTGGGAGACACCTCAGGTGCCGTGGTTGGTTGCTCACCGATGATGGTCGGCTCTGGTGGCCCCTCAGGCTCGGTAAACGGCACGTCCTCGACGGCCGTGTCGGCGCCGCCGGGATCTGCCTGGACGGCGTCTGTGGGGACTGGTTCCGTCTGGGCGAGGCCTCTGTCGAGCAAGAGGCCCAGGATGAGACCCTTTACGAGAAGCATGCCGGGTATAATGGATGAGATTAGGGATATCTGGAATGAAGAAAGTCCAATGTCTTTGCTGCGCTGGGAAGCTTTTGGTAGGCAGGTCTGTTTATATATTGTGCAACCCCGCTCAGCTGAACCGTCTGCATGTCTATGCACGTCTAGCGCAGAGTATGATCAGCCACCAGGCATTCGCCGACCAGCTAAGACCATCGAGAAAAGGTTTTGCGCTAAAAGGACGCCATGTTCCATCCACCTGCGACGCCGCTCGTCGAACCAGAATGCCCCGACCGCTCCCAACCTCGTTTAGAGCCAGAGGGCGTGAAACTGCGCAAGGCTCCCTGCCGCCATTTGGCTGATTCGCCTGCCCTTGAGGGAGACGGCGCAACGCCACCGGAGGCTGTGGTGTCACTAGTCCTCCGCCAGAGCAAGCCACGTCAGAGAGAGTCCTAGGCCGGGGCACATCGCCGCATTTCTACGGGTGGGTGCTGGGGAAACGGTGGCCTTGGCCTTGGTCTCAGGCCATGGCCGAGACCGAGGGCCTGGGAGATGTTGCAGCGATCTGTCGGGTTTATTTAGAGTAGTATCGTCTCCATCCCTGTCGACGGTCCATTCGCTCAAGTCTCCAATCGGTCGGGACAGTTAGTAAACTCAAAACTGCAGCAACACGAGGAACCACGACCCCGGCACTCCATCTCTCAGACGACTGCACATGCCATCTCCCCCAAGGCAGGCCACGTCATTCACCGTGAAATGTCTTGTTCTCTTCCCGTAGGTCCAGGCTGAAGCGCACGAAACCGAGCACGTCCTCTGTCGACAGCCGAGGCCCAATAGTGCCATGCCGTAATGCTCTGCGGAGGCCATGGCTTCTGCAGCCACGGCAACTGCCGGTACAGCTGAGCGCCCATTCCCTGCGTGGCGCCTTGGTTCAGACAGGGCAGTGCAGGACAGAAATAGACATCTGACCTCAATGAAGCTTCTTCCAGTAGATGGCATCCACCTTTACAATGGCAAAGCGCAGCAGCGGCCAGGACTGCACCCTCGTCCTCAGGGTCCTCCTCCAGGTGGCCAGGAGGGCCTGGTCGGACGAGGCCATGTGCGGCTCCCTCTGCTGCAGACAGAGCATGTAGCAGAACAGCCCCGGGTACGAGAGGCAGTGCCTCGTGTAGGCCGGCCAGAAGGCGGACTGGTGTCTCGCGTCGAGCCCGCGCACGAACCTGATGACGGTGTGCATCAGTCCCCTTGACGCCTGCAGCACCGATCCCACCGACGAGTGCAGGTGGTCGAGGTTGGTGCTGCTGTCGATGATGGGACGGAGGAGCGCCCGGAGCACGAGGATGTGCGTCGTGTAGTAGGCGACGTGGAGGGATCCGTGGCACCTTACCGAGTCGTCTTGCTGCGTTTCCTGCTTCATCTGGAGGGACTCGGGGAGGTTCTCGAGCCAGTCGAGGAGCTGCTGACGAGGGCCGCGTGCCTGTTCTATGAGAGAGTCTAGAAGCTGCGGTCTGGAGACGGCGCGGAGGGAGCTGCTATGGTCAGTCATGTCCTGGTCACAGGGATACATTGTGAACTTGCAAGAATTGACGGCATATGCTGTTGGCAATCTGCGTCAGTGAGCACAAGTTCATAAAGTAATCCGGGAGGTGATGGCTCATGTCCTCGCCGACATTCGCGTCGACCGCAAAATCCTCCTGCGTCAACGGCGACACGTCCCAGTCATCATCGCTCAGCATCGAACATCTGCCGTGGGTGACTGAGCGCCAGGTATGCTCGACAACCACGGCCCACCAGAGTCTTCTTCGCAGTCGAACCTCCCACGCGGGCACATTCCACCCCGTCGGGTCAACGTTGAGGCCCAGAGACTGAGACATGGCGAGCATGGAGGAAGCCAGAGACCACACGAACGGGCTCTCCACGACGGCTGTGTCAAACGGCATCTGGTTCAGCAGGAGGAGGAATATCTGTATCGTCGAGAGACGTGGGAAATGCAGCTCCTTTTGTAGACACGTGTACGAGATCTGCCACAGGGAGTCGACATTCGGCTTCGAGTACGCCCCTGGAAGACAGAGTTTTTCGTCCCAGGCCGTAAAGGGCAATGCGAGCGCGTATATGCCTGCCAGCAACCCCGTGGAAGCCTCCATGACAAACGCGTCTTCGTCTTGGAGGACGACCGACCGGGACAGAATGGGCAGAGACTCGAATATGAATTTGAAGTAGCTGGACAGTCAGCGTCGGTGCAGATAAGGGATGACCATGCCTTACAGTCTGACAAGTGCCACGCCCGTGTTTGCATCGACGAGTTTCTCGAGTTCTTGCCGGTCGTCGTTAGAAGACATGCACCCGTCTACAATCCTCCGCGCTTCAATGGCAGTCCCCGTTTGACTCTGCAAGAAGTGAAGCGGCGGGCATCCGGATGATGTCCGAGGCGAGAACTTGCGGTACGTGACGCGGAAAAAGTCGACTTCATCGACGTCGTTGTAGGGGAAGTGCTGGAGGGAGAAGGGGTCCGACTCGTTTGAGAAGCCGATCAGCTGTGTGGAGTGATGGGGTCTCTGGTCAAGAGACAGACGCTCAAAGGGTACCGTCGGACTCGCTGACGCCTCGACCGACATCCTGTTCCTCGCGTCGACATTTTGGAAATCGTCTGAAGGAGTGTCGCCCCCGACGGGCCCCAAGTCTGGCAGCTCGCCGTCGCCAAGGAAATGAAAAGGTCTGCTGGGACTGTGCGTCTCGGGTTGACTCAGCTGCATGTTCCAGTTGATGCCTCCTTCGCCACACCATATCGCGTCAGAGATGATGCTATCGAGGGGGGGCAAGTTGCCATCCGATCCCTGGCCATTACCACCTAGGACAGCAAATGTCAGTCACGGAACAGACAGTCAAGGATAATAGATCAGTACCAGGAATCTCAACCATATCCCCATCATCCCCATGCGGAAGCCGACCCAGCATCTCCGTCTGCATGCCGTCCGGAAGAGCCACAGCCTGCACCCTCTGCTTCTTCCCCGGGTTCCCAACAAAGGTGCACTCCCGCCCCGTCCGCTCGCACAGCTGACACGGCCGCCCCGGCTCGGGGATGTTGCAGAGCACCTTGCGGGCTCGGCACAGGTCGCATGGCCGCTGGGACTTTGAGCGGTACCGCCGGGTGCCTGCCACTGCGCGCGTGGTTGGCTGGACCTGGGTTTCTAATTGATCCATCGCTAGGGGCTGATGTGGTTCTGGCCGGCATAGACGTGCGATTGGATCTGGTGATGCCGAGATGGCGGGACGATGACACGTGACCGCATGACTCATCTTGCGGAAAACTCCGGAGCTCTAGGGTAGGTCACGGTGTCACGGGAATATCACAGCCAAGCTTCAATAAGGAGGCATACCAAAATAAACAGCTAACTCTTTTAATTCCCAAGGTAGCAATAAAACACGACAACCTCACACCCGAATAAACAAGACTTTCACTTTAACACTAAGTATCGAATGCCCACCACTCCCACAAAGCTAGATGCCAACACCTTCCAAGACAATACCTCCATCACACTCCCATCTCCAGTCACAGGAACAGGAGTCGGCCTCGGAGCCGTGTCAAGTACTCAAGACAATCGTTAGACACCAAAGCTTAAAGGGCAATAGAGACTTGCCTTGTCAATAACATGCACAACTCCATTAGTGACAATGCTATTCCCCCCTGAGGATCCTAGCCCCATTGAGATACACGACGTCATCCCTAACCTCGACCTTGACCTTGCCCCCCGCAAGCGTAGTATAGACAAGGCCGTCCTTGAGCAGCGGCGTGTACGCAGGAAAGTCAACCAGAGTGTGCCTCCTGATCAACCGGACGAGTTCATCCTCTGACCAGTAGGAGCTGTTCCTGAGATGCCCAGCTCTGCCTGTTCTATCGCCTCGTCGTCGTCTCGCCGGAGAGCCCGCCGCCCAGAGTTTGTTGGGGCATACACGATGATATTGGGCCCCACGGTGTTGAACCTCGGGGCTCTGGAGACCCTGTCTGCAAACTCGTCTAGTCCCTCTGTCCGCAGCATGGCGAGGAGGTCCTGTGCGAGGGCGGATTCGCAGAGGAGAATGGGAGTGATGAGGCGTTGCCAGAACATGGTGGGCAGATGACTGCTAACTTTCAACACAGTGAGAAGAAGGGGGAGAGATGAAGGGTGCGAGGGATTAGACTTATCAACTCCGAACAGCACTTTCCGTTCCGTATTGAATCAGCCAGCCACGGCTGACAGGCTGAGTGACTGAACCCAGTTTCTGGTCTCTTGACAAGTCAACTCGTATTAGTTCCCGAGAAAGTGCAAAGGTGATGACATCCAGAACGCCACATGTAGCCTACAGCGACGATAATAATTGGCATAAATCCCCGCAGGTCAGCCAACACGTTGGCACTTCTCACCCCATCCAATGCCAACGGACTCTTCCTCACCCAGCCTGCTGTGGCTTTGACCGAATGCATACCAAGACGGCAAACAAAGCCGCGTGACTGTCGTATCCCGAGTGTGTGGGTAATACTTCCGGAGCCTGATGGACTCGATACCGAGATGTCATTGTGCAGAGGGCTCAGCTGAGAAACGCTATGGTGTAGCGTCGGGATATCTGCCTTGGTGGCCAATCAACAGTGACGGAACAGACAAACACTAGACACTATTGATAAGCTGCCAAGAGGCTGTTGTTCAGCCCCAGGTCTTATCTCATGCAGATGTATCCGGAAAGAGTGATAGAATCAGCCAAGTCTGACAAATACTAGCTCTGAATTCCGTAAACTCACGGAGAGCCTCGTCGGGTTTGGGTCTGCTTGGTAATGCGCTCAGCTTCCGCAGTCCTTGATTGGAGACCTAGAACTTGAAACTAGGCTGCCGTCCCTCCTTGCAAGAGTGTCGTTCGCAGCGAGTGCCTCCGGGGACAAAAGGGGCCCATTCCCGTGCAGCCTTCAAAGAACGTACCAATCTGTAAAGATCCTTTGCTCAACTATTATTACCATCGATATCCCCATTATCTAAGCTACTCAGAGATTCCCCAACCCAAAAACAACTAACCCTTAGACCATGGCCGACATCTACACCCCACCCCCCAGCTACTCCTACAAGCTCGGTGAGATCTCCTCCATGCCCCACGATGGCGGCGACAAGCGCGCCATGTCCTTCGGCAGCTACGGCACCGCCATGATGCATGCTCTTGTTGTGTAAAAACTGTGTTCTTTGGCACGGCTGCTGATGCCTCTTATCTGCAGCAAGAGACTTTAAACGAAGTAATGACAGCCGGCATCTCCATCGTCATCACATTCTCGTCGCTCTTCCTGTGGAACCTCATCGCCTTTTTTGCCCTCTTCTTCAGCAAGAGCCCCAGACGCCGGCGCTACGCCGCCCTCGTCACGCTGTGGAACTCCAACGACACGTGGTTAGTGTTCAACGCCCTGGCTGCCTACTCGATCGACTGCTTCAGAGACCGGGGGGCGTCCTGGAGCGATTTCCGGTACGGCTTCTTCTTCTGCCTCGTTGCACTCGCGGCGTTCGACGGGGGCCTGTCTGCGAGTATTGTCGTCCCAGGCGAGTTGGAGATTGGGCACGTCGCACGGGTTGACCCCGCGACGGTGTTTTATCCCGTGCATGGCAAGAGTCCGGAGGAGATGCTCAAGCAGTTTGGACTCCAGGCACCGGCCGTCATGCGGACCCTGGGAAGTGTGCCCTGGGAAGTGTGGAAGCAGCAAAGGTGACTCTCCGCGAGGAGGTCTCGGTCGAGTACAAAGACTCGTACGAAGCAACTCGGGATAAAGAGACTGTCGCTAGTCTGGCGTACTCTTATAACCTCAGCGCAGTGGACATGGGTTTCCAGGGAGGGTCGGGGCTGAAGCTTGCAGTTGAGGGCTTCTGCATGACCGAGTACGGATGGGTGGTGGACGACAACAAGGACAAGTGGGACACGTACGACCTCTGGGGTGATGAAAGTCATCGAAAATGGGTGTCTCTCGAAGGGGACGATATCTACAACGCTCCCAAGGCTGCTTTTACTCTTCGCCCCGACCCCACACAGCTCGTCAAGGAGTCCAACGCATCGTACGCAGTCCTGGTGTACTCCGCCCACAGGTCAAGCATCAGCCGGTCCAGCGACCCGTGGTACGCCACCGAGGAGAGACCCGACAAGGACAAGGACAGCAAGGCCGAGGACGCACGGTTCAACCCCGACTACTGGATGATGCGACACCGGCCGGTGCTCTCGTGTTGGGAGCAGAACAGGTGGAGCTACCGGGGACAAGACATCGAATCCGTGTACAAGCTCAAGGAGCTCGTGCAGGGCATTGAGATAAAGGACGTGATCCTCGACTTGCCGCAGGCCGCTCTAGGAAGTGGTCCCATGATCGCAGACTCGGCAACGCCAGCGGTGACTCGGCTCTGCGGTCCAGGACGACGAGTTTCAACGGTGTCATTGACGCTTCGGCTTCCAGCATGGGTTCGGACATGGAGAGGCTCATACTCGCCCCCTATGTAGCCACCCGGGGTATATTCACCGACGCCACCATGTATGGCCTGCGGGATGACTACAAGAGCATCTTTTCTGGCTCGGACGGAAACCCGAGGGACGGCTCGGTCGACTTTGTCGTGTCGAGTCTTAATACCACGACATTTTCGGTAAACGGCATTGTAGCCGTGACGTCTGTCCTGAGGGTCCTGATTTTGGCAAACTTTGCGACCTGGGCGTGTCTTAAACTGACTCGACACAACCCCAATGTCACGTCAAAGAAGCTCCATGGATACCAGGGTGTTGAGGTTGTTGAGAACGAACCAGATGCCATCAACAGCCCCGAGAAGACGCAGGGCGACGAGAATGTCTGCAGCGTCCAGGATGAGGAGATCGTCAATGACAAGTGGACCCGGTACCATGTGCTGACAGCCGGTCAACTGTTCCGGTGTCTGTATGAAGTCAACGGGACGGATGCAGACTGGAGCTGCGATAGGCTGGTCCCTCTGAAGAACAACAAAGCTAGTTTCAAGCTGCTGCGCTGTAGGAATGGTCGGGATGGGAGGAGCAATGATAGGTGCAGAGGGCATATCAAGAGGGATGCGGATCCAGAGGTCCAAGATGTCAGTGGAACTGTCGATGGAGATGACAATGAGTCGGTCCGTGGGGTCTAGGGCTGGCAGGAGGTCCCGGGTCGAGTGCAACTTGTGCTGGATTCCTATCTACCTTTGCTATTCTGTCCCTGTTTGTTCTTAGTGCTGGAGTCCTTTACTACCCGTCGCCCCCTATAGGAATTGTTATTACACTTAAGCTACTACTTGCTACTGGATATGTGAATTCTATGGCACATGAGCAGAGCAACTTGTTAATATTACTGCCTTGATTAGGCAAACCTATTCTCTCGTAGGAGCCACTGGTAGAGAAACCAATTCCCTTAAAGATCGAAGAAAGAGACCAAAGAACAGCTCACGAGCGCAGCGAGGAGCCCTCCGCAGGAGGCCCCCGGCAGGGTCCCCGAAGGGATACTAGGGGTTAGGTTTGCCCGGATCAACATCAAGTTCTTATTAAGTATACAGCTAGTTAAAGTCACGCTCGGCGCGCAACTTGTCGTATCGAAGGACAGCACCGAGTAAAACACTAGCACCGAGGGCACTATACGCCGTCAGCAAGATGCCGGAAGTGGTAGATTCCCGACTCACCAATCTTCAGCAGAGCAGTACTCTGTAGGATTGTGGCTGATTCCCGAACGAGTAGGCGTAAAGATCATGCTCGTGGGACAGCGCTTGTTCGTGTAGCAGCTATCATGACCAGCACCACTGATCATGGGCCTCCAGAGTTTGACTCCCTGCTTGACCGTGGAGCAGACGTCGGCGGCGCTCTGCTCGACGACAGAGATGCACTCTTTGCTGAACTGCACGGCTGGACTATCGACGAGGAGCTCCCAGTCGACGTGGCAGCCCTTTTCGCTGTCGTCGCGAGAAATGCGGAGGAACTCTGCCTCGCACTCCTTGACCATGGCCGCGAGGGTGTCGTCCTCGACGTGGCGCACATCGAGAGTGAATTTTACAGTGTGAGCCATGGTGTTTACAGTCCCGGGGTCAGTGGTGAAGATGCCGGTTGTTGCTAGACCGTCGAAGCGCTTCGCGATGGCGTTTGAAGCGACAATCATTTTCGTCGCGCAGAGGACTGGATCCTTGCGAGCGTAGAGAGGTGTCGTTCCGGCGTGGCTGTCGCGGCCTCTGACGGTGATGTTGAACCACTTGAAGGCCTGGACGCCGTGAACCACGCCAATCTTGAGATGCTCGTCTTCCAGGATGGGACCCTGCTCGATGTGCAGCTCAAAGTGTGCGGCGAAGGGGTTGGACTTGTAGGATGCCTCGTGGTCGCCCGTGTATCCTATCCGGTCGAGCTCCTCCTTCATGGATTTGGGGTTGCCGTCGGTGGCTAGCACTTCCCTGAGGTCCCATGCTGTCTGGAGGGGAATCACCCCGGCCCATACGCCAGATGATACAGCCATCTTGGGGAACCGGGCGCCCTCCTCGCTGATGGTGTTAGCAGATTTCAGACTCTTATCTAGATACTTACTTTGTCCAGTTGACGACGCCGATTGGCCCTTCAGTCTCGTACTGGTGGTCATTCAGAGTCCGAAGAACCTCGAGACCTGAAATGACACCCAGGATACCATCGTAGCGACCACCAGTAGGTTGCGTATCTAGATGAGAACCCATCATGACCGGAGGCCCATCCCTCTTGCCCGGCCGGACGGCAAAGAGATTGCCCATCTGGTCGACAGACGTCTCGCACCCGAGGGTCTTGGCGTAGGCGACGAACCAGTCCCTCACCTGCCTGTCGGAATCGTCGAGACTCAGCCGAGCCATGCCCGTCTCGGTGGGCGCCCTGGGGGGTCGTGAGCCTAGCAAAGACAGGGGAGGGGATCCTTCTCACTGGCCGTAGCGGTGGGCGGCGCCGAACTGGCAGCTCTCGTGGAGGGACGAGGCGAGGCGGGCCTCGCTGACCTTGAGAGGAGTCATCCTGGAGGTGTTCAGTACACTAATGAAGGATAAGATGCCGATGGTGATGCTTACATTGATCAAAGGAGTTGGCGCATCTAAATAGTTGACGCTTCTACACGGTTTGCATCCCGACGGTGTAGCCGCCAACACTATTGGCCGACGGCCGATATGAGGGGCAATCGCCCGACGGCCGACGGCGGACACTAACCTCGCTTCGGCCGACCCAAGGCCTCGGAACTGAACAAGGTTGAGTTCATGATTGCACTTGCGGGGTTGCGTACATTGTCATATTACTGTACCTATTACTTACGGAATTACGTCCATGTCAAGATTGAGGAGATGCCAGACTCAAGAGGAATCATTCTATTAGAGCCTATATATTAGCAACAGCATCCAATTCATTATCTCTGATTCATTATCTATCTCTTCATTATCTATCTCTAGGCCACCCCGGCCAACGGTTACTACACGACTTATCTACATCTCCACCGACCCCGGCCGCGACGGCATGTAATCATGGGGTACTCCGCCGTCGGCTATCCAGGCTGCCAGGGTCTGCAAGATACCGGGCGTATTTCCGACTTTAAAGAGGTCTCTCTCTCCTCCTACTCCAGTACTTTCAAAGTGTTTTCGTCTTATACTGTACTCATCATGGAAAAAGAACTACAAGTCCAAACCCCTCGGGAGGGCCAGTCCACCGAGCTCAACACCCCCCAAGAGCACCATGTCCTCTCCAAATTCGACAAGTTCGTCATGCCCCAGATGGCCATCCTCGTCCTCTTTGCCTACCTAGACCGAACAAACATTGGTATCCCTCCCCTTGTGTCTATATCTATAGTCGCTGATTATTAGGAAACGCCCGCGTGTTTGGCTTTGAGCAAGACACTGGAATGTCAGGCACCGACTTCAACGACGTGTCCATGTACTTTTACATATCGTACGTCATCTTCGAGACTCCGTGGGTCGTCGCCGTGAAGAGGTTCGGCCCCGGACGCGTCCTCGCCGTCGCAATCGTCAGCTGGAGCGCCATCACCATCGGGACCGGCTTCGTCAGCAGCTACGGCGAGGTCATCGCGTGTCGCGTCCTCCTGGGCTTCTTCGAGGCGGGGCTCTTCCCCGCTCTGACGTTTGTCATATCCCAGATATACCCTCCCGCGTCGCAGGGCAAGCGCGTGGCTGTCCTGTACATCTCCATCGCTCTCTCGGGTGCCCTGGGTGGGCTGATAGCCTACGGGATCCAGTCGATGGGTGCGCGGCATGGTCTGTCGGCGTGGAGATGGCTGTTTATCATAGAGGGTGCTATCTCCCTGCTTGTCGGCGCGGCGTGCTGGTTGAGTCTGCCGGTTTCGCCAGAGACGGCGTGGTTCCTCAAGCCTGAGGAAAAGTCCACCATGCTGGTCATCAAAGAGCGGAACCACCCTTTTAAAGAGACGGAGGGGTTCTCGTGGAAGCAGGTCGTCATGGCCATTACTGATCCGCTGGTTTATCTAGCGTCTATTGCGCTGTTTTGTTCCTCCATTGCACTATTTGGCTTTGGAACTTTTCTTCCTACCCTTCTGAAGGGTCTCGAGTGAGTGGATTTGACTTACAGAATGGTCTTGGTCTGACATTGCAGTTACACTTCTCTGCAGGCAAACTACCTCAGCATCCCCGTCTACGTCCTGGCATCCATCTGCGTCGGCGCAACGACATATGTCTCTGACAGACTCAACCGTCGAGCCATCTGCCTCGTCCACTCTCCTCTACTGGTCATTTCTGGATACGCAATCGCCGTCGGGACCGGCCACAAGGGCGTCGGCTTCTTTGCAATGTTCCTCGTCGGCGCTGGAGTCTACTCCTTCAACACCGTCCTCGTCACGTATGTGCAGCCGCATTCTGTTGGCTACCGCAGGTACTAATCTTCTTCAGATGGGTGGCAAATAATATCCAGCCCGACTACAAGCGGTCCGTCGCCATCTCGATGCTCATCTCGATCGGCAACGCATCCGGCATGGCTGCCTCGCAGATCTACCCCATCAAGGACGCCCCGCGGTACATCATGGGGAATGCCGTCTCGCTCGGGGGGGACGTCATTGCTCTGCTGGCCATTGGCCTGATCTATGCTCTTCTCAAGTATCGCATGCGCCAGAAGGAGAAGATGCTGGCGGAGGGCATGGACAGCAATGGCAGGGAGGACGATCGGGGGCTGCAGTTCAAGTATGTCTTTTAGATGGATCTGGGAATCTAGGATGTGATTCACCACCTGGTTGACCTGCGTGGCTATCTGAGGTTACCATAGCAGATACACACAGCAAGATAATTAAAATATCAAGAATCTAGACAATCTCAGTCAGTTTTGTTAGCGATAACCTAGAAAGCCAAGGATACATTGGACATTATTGGCTCCGGTGATTGGTCCGCCTGGTCGGCCTCCCGCGTCTGCACGTCTGCCTGGAGCTGAGATGCATCCGGTCGGCCTCCATCAGCTGATGGAGCAGGCTATCCAGGCATCCACGTATAAATGCTGCCTGAATTCTCTCAAGGTGTTCTCGCTTTCACAACTCTCGAGTGTACGACCTTGAAACATCAAGTCTTGTCTTCTTCACCAGGGCCACCAGACTCAAGCCAGAATGCCCAAGTTTTATGCCGTCGCCGTTGGGAGGAAGACGGGCATCTTCGAGACCTGGACGTGAGTGCGCTGCTCTATGTGAGACCCAGACTAAGGCGCTGTTAGTGAGACCAAGGCTCAGGTGGATGGCTATAGCGGCGCCAAGCACAAGTCTTTTACTCTGAGAAAGGATGCCCAGGAATACATGAATCAGCATGCAGTCAGAGATACCGAGGGGGTTGACAGCCTGGACACCCAGAGCCGGGAAGACGATGGTGCAGAGGGACACCTCGACACTGCCGAGGCCTGTCTTGAGTCTCATGATAGAGAGGTCATCAGGAATGAAGGCAAAAACCGACAGAATGTGCCCGTGTTGCAGCCGAGGCAGAAAGCCAAGCCGGCGACGACACTTGACGGCCTCAGCCAACGCCTGGAGCAGCTCGAAATCAGGGTGGAGGCTGTCCTTGGGTAGCCGACAAGTGAGGCCAGTGGATTGGTTTTGTTAATGTCAGAGTAGGATGATTCCTGTAGATGCATCTAAATTCATCAAAATCATGTAGATACCGGGTAGCTGAAGATGGCCCGTGCAGGCTGACGTCAGGCCGTGACGCGGGGACAACTGTACACCGCCCGGCTCATCCCCTCACCTCACCATACCAAGTTGGGCACCATCATTCACTAAACCCAACACACAGCCATGTCTTCCCGCGGCGTCCCAGAGGCGTTGATGAAAAAGGTGGACGAGTACGTCGACTCGCTCGCGCCGCAGATCCAACCCCGCATCACGTCCGAGCTCGAGGACTTTCAGCAAAAGACCATCGACAGCCTCGAGGACCAGGTCGTCGACGCCTTCCGCTCGCTCTTCGACAAGGACAAGGCCAGCAGCGGCGGAGGATCCGCCTCGAGGAGCCTCGACGATGCGCCCCCCGATTCCTACGGCCGCCAGTCCCTGCCGTTTGCCGACGAGATCGCCAGCCTGACGCGCAGCTTCACAAACATCACCGACGAGGCGGGCGACGACCTCCGCGAAATCTTTGACCTCACAGAGGGGCGTGACAGCGGGCGGTCCAGGGGCGGTGGTGACCGCGACGACTCCTTCTCCGGCGCCAAGGGCTTCCTCTCTGCTGCCATCAACGTCGTGCAGGACCACCTCGACATCAACAACAGCAAGGGACCAGGCTTCGAGCTTGATGGTCTCCTCGGCGTTCTCAGCAACACCGTCAAGGATGCCGCGCGCAACCCGGAGGAAAAGGCACGTCTGATCAGCCCCGAGATCAAGGAGAAAGTCGGCGAGAAGCTGAGGTCGCAGCATGCACCTCTTGCAGAGCAGTTTACCCGCATCGCGCTGGACCACATCAAGCGGTGGCTGCGTGGGAACACGAGCACTCGGGATCTCGGCGATGGCGTCAAGGGCGAGATTGAAGACCAGGTCAAGGATCTGGTCAAGGGCATCGGAGAGTTATTCGGGAACAAGAAGCACTCCAACGAGGGATCCTCCAGGGGCTTTGGCGACGGCGACCAGGATCGTGATGGCGTCCGCGACGACGGCGGAGAAGGCGGCGGCTTCTCCAAGGTCATCAGCGACAAGCTCAGCACGGGCATCGCCCGAGTCCACCGGGAAGTCCGCCTCGAGTTCCGCAAGATCCTCGGCGGCATCGAGAAGCAGCTGTTTGAGCTCCTCCCCGACCAGTTCCAGCGGCCGCTCGAAAAGATCCTCGGCGGCAACCCCTTCGACTCGCAGCTCGACGGCGGCCCTCAAGCCGACCGCGGCTTCGGAGACGACATCAAGGCCAAGCTGGTCAACAAGATCCGCGGGCTCGTGCGAAAGGTGCAGGAGACCCTGCGGGAGAGCATCCTGGGGGTCGTCAACGGCGGGCATCGCAAGTTTGAGCGCGCGAGCTGGCTCTTTGTGCAGAACATGGTGGAGCAAAAGGTGCAGAGGTATCTGCCCAAGGTCAAGATCTCTGTGCCGGACGACATTGGAAACGAGGGTGTGAGCGTGGGGGCGCCGACTGCCGCGCAGCTTGGTGGTGTGCCTTCCCAGGGACATGGACCGCAGGGGCATGGACAGCAGGCGTACAGTCCCCCTTCGCAGCATCATCAGCAAGAATACCGACCGGATCACCAACAGGAATACCGGCCGCAGCAACACCAGGAATACAGACCTCCACATCAGGAATACCGGCCGCAACACGAGTACCGCCCTCAAGATCAATCCTACCAGGATCAGCCACCTTATCAATACCAGCACCCCAACCAGTACCAGCCGAACCAGCCCCAAGGCTACCAGCAGGATCAGGGGTACCAGCACAACCAGCACAACCAGCACAACCAGGGCTACCAAGGTGGAGGGTATGGTCAGAATCCGCAGTACTAGGGACACAACGTGTTATAGGAGAGAGGACAAGGTAGACATGACAAGGTGCAAAAGAGAATAGCATGATTACGACTGCCTGCCTGACCGTGTCTGTACACTCGCCCACCTCTTGAACAATTCCAAGAAAGAGATTATGAATTAACAACCATGATATTATGCATGAATCGAAAGTGCAAGGCCAATGCACCCCCTATCCAACGGGCGCTTCATCACCTTGGCGGCGGCGTCTGCCGTAGATCAACCACCGTACTCCTGCTCTCTCGGCAAGGCTGTGCCGACAATGAGGATCGGGGGCAGATCAGTTTTAATGAGTTATGATACCGGCTGGGTAGGATTGGTCGGTGGAAATTGGGATCAGTCCTGGGGGCTAGTGCCAGGGGTTTCTGCATGAGGCTTGGGGACTAGTGAGAAGCCATCGACGCCGGATTCTATACATATAAGAGATGCCAAGACCGATACTCTGTATCTATTGTCCTATTCATTTTCTGCGGGCCGTCCCGCGTGCCGTTCGTTACTATTCATTCTCTCGTTTAGTTATTCGTCATGCGTTCCGCCGTGCTTGTGTCGCTGGGCGTGGGCCTTTTCATGACGGGGTCTGTCAGTGGGAGTCCATGCAAGGTGTCTTCGGGTATGGTGTGACTCGACGTGGGAGAATGTCTACTTACTTGAGGGAATAGGCACGACTGCAGCGGGTTCAGCAACGTCTTTTTCGGGGTCGACTGCGTCTACCGGGATGACCTCGGAGGCATCCTTGACGACTACTATTTCATCCGAGGCGCCCACTACGGTATCCATGACCGCGTCTGGGGCGTCTACCACGGCATCTTCGATGGCCTCGTCTGAGGCGTCTACGCTCTCTACCCAGGTGACCACCAGTACGGGCTCGGCGGACCTGTCTTTCACTACAGAGTCTGTCACGACCACTGATTCCACGACTGTCGACTCTGCAACTGGTCCTAGTTCCACCACTATCGATTCTACAACTATCGATTCTACAACTATCGGCTCTACAACTACCACCGATTCCACCACTGCCGACTCCACCACCGTCGACTCTACAACTACCGATTCCATGACTGTCGACTCTACAACTGCTGCTACTTCCACTGCCGGTCCCACCACCACTGATTCCACTACTGTTGACTCTACAACAACTGCTGATTCCACCACCGACTCCACCACCTCGGCCGCCCCCACCTGTGACCCGAACGGTTCACGTTCGGTCCTGAAGAACCCAACCCCCATCATCGTCGCCCGAAGCGGGCAGAGCATTGACGACGACTACGCCTCTATCACCCTCCCCTTCTCCGTCGGTGTGTACAACAAGTTCAGTTCGACCCTCTACGTGTCCACAAACGGGGTCCTGTCGCTGGACCAAGGAACAGACACCTTTGGCAACAGGAGGCTCCCCTCGACGCTTATCCCACCCGTATCCGTCGCCCCCTACTGGGACGACCTGATCGTCGTCGGCGTACCCGGGCAGGGCATCTTCTACCAGGTCTTCCAGGGCGACAGGGGAAGGCAGGTGACGGTCGAGTACATGGTCCAGGGGACCGACGATGCGGGGTATTATCACTTCGCCGCCAGCTTCTACGAGGATGTGCCGGGCCTCGTCGAGTTTGCGTACTACCAGACGACTGGAAAGGGCGGGAGCGCCACTATTGGCGTCCAGGGAAATATGCAGAGCCTGCAGCACTCGTATAATACTGAGGGCTCGGCTCCGGACTGTTCGTACGTGCTGATTGATACGAGGGAGGGAGCTGGCACGGAGACTACTGGCGCACTTTCCAAGTGCACTGTGTGTTAGGTGGAATGTGGAATTGTGTTCTATGAGGGCATTCATGTATGAGTTAGTTTGAGAGGTTATGGGAAGGCTTGAGATTGTCTGTGTCGACTATTGGTCATGTTCCAGCCAGCATGGCCTGGATCGTTGGGAAACAACGGCGTATAAACTGGGCAAGCTTCTTAAACTATCATTCCCATAGACCGTCCATCTGTCATACACCATGACAAGCTTGACCTCCCAGGGCCTGTCCTCTGACAGGGGCAAACCCAACGCACCGATTTGATCCTCAGCGAGTGCCGATCTCTTGGTAAGCGGGAGGTGATGAAGGGCCATAGTTGTCGTGTTCTGAGGACGGTTGAAGATGTTTTGATGTTGGTTATGGTCAGGGTATACGGAGCTTGACACTACGGCTCCTCCGTCAGCCAAACCACCCATGTCCCTCGGCCAGGAAAGTCATCAACGCAAATGCCATATGCTCGGTAGATGCGGCACTGACTTGGTTATTTAAACGCGGCTCAAGAGAAGACCATCATCGGAATGCGCCCATGTCCATGTCAGTTGTCATTAAATCCCTTGATCATCCTGAATAGCTAGCTCGGCAGCCTACGAACAGCTCTCACTGAGGCCATCACAGAGACCTGGTCGGCAACCTCGACGCGCAAGTTCCCATGTATCACGGTACCGCAGCGTCCGGACGTCAGGCTATCAAGGCCGATGGCCAATGTGCTCAACAGTAGGTCAGATCCTCGTGATACTCCGGCTTATAGGTACCTAGCAGCAGCGTACTGCGTCGACGGGACTCAACTCGTCATTCTTGAACAACATCCAAGCTACGGTTAGGGAGCCGGCCAGCCCCCTCCTGGCGTGTCTGCCGCGATAAACTCGACAGGACCAGTGGCGATGGATCCCGTCAAGACTGCTCAAACGTCTTATAAATCAGCTCAAAGTTGCGTATCGTAAATATATTGCAAACCCAACATGTCTCGGCAAGTAATTTTACGGAAGTCAACTCCCCTTCCAACAGACTAGAATACTTTCTCCCTTTGACCCAGACACGCCTTCTTTGCCGGCTTCGTCCCCCTCTTATCGATTCGCAAGTTATCAACAGTTGGGAGATGCCTCTAGAAGATCAGAGTACTGCAGTCACACAAGGAGCCTGCAAGATGCCAACATCAATCTTGAACTGCCGCAGCCATTCCGGATTCTCCGCCACGGTCTGGTTCCAAGGATCGTCACTACACCCAGTTAGACTAGAACCTCCGTTTTTATCCCGTCAAGCTTACTCGTTGAACAGTATCCACCTCGCCTGATGCTGCAGCTCCTCATCCGTCGGGACGTGCCTGCTCGGGTTATTCGGCGACATGGTCATGGCGACCCACCGCGCGAGCTCCCTCGCTATCCACCGGTGGAAGCAGTCCCCGTTGAGGAGGAAGCTCGTCTTCATGAGGGAGCTCGCGGCGTCGTACTGCGGGGGAGTCGGTTCCATGTCCTGAGGGGGCGGGAGGAGATCCTCCATGGACATCTTGACTGGTTCGGAGAGGCCTAGCAGATGACGGCTCTTGAATTTGGCGAACCATGCTTCGTTGCTGATAGCCACGGGTGTCCATTCCAGATCGCCAATCTCGTTGACGATGATGTCGTTGGCTTTTTGACGGAGTGTCGCGTCGTCGGGGACTATCCCATGAGCACGGAGGAGTTCCACGTAGTCGGCCAATGTGGTCTCCAGCTGATTGTAGTTCTGAATAATGGTGTTGATCCTGGATAGACTGTTTGGGGGTGAATAAGCAGAACTCTCCAGCCTGGGAATCTCGTGACGGTCCCTAAACGCAGATAACCACAACGTCGAAGAATTGATCAGCTCCAGGAACAATGTGACGACGTATTCCGCAGGCGCGCTAGAGTCAAGATCATGCTGCTGGATGATCCTCGACGCCTCCTGCTGCAGATCCACATCGGTGACAGAAGACGCCGACCCTCTCACAAAGTCATCCAGCTGGCTCTCAAACGGGCACGAATCAAACAGGTTGTCTTTCCCGGGGATCCTCAGCCGCCGGAGTTTTCCCTCGAGCGTGGACCTGACAGGCGTCATCTTTGCCTGCTGCAGGGTGTCGTCGTCCGAGAGGAGCAGGTCCCGCAGCCACGAGGCGTTGGAGTCCTGGTGGTCCGAGATGACCTCGGCGGAGAGCAGGATCCGGCATGCCTCGAGGTGCATCTTTTTAAAGGTGGGGAGGTTTCCGAACCTGTCGCTGTAGACGTGCACGAAGTGGACCAGTTCCAGCTTGATGAGCTCAAAGGCGTTTCTGGGTTTGTCGGATGGTCCCTTGCTGGCTTCAAAGGGACAGAGGGTATCTCTATCAGAAGCAATGACGTCTAACGCAACATTAGAAAGTTCAAAGAGTGGTTCTGAGAACTCACATGGAGGAATGGCATGCTCGACTCGGAACAGAACCGACGGGTCAAACCCCCAGTCCCCCTTCCAATCAGCCATTGTACACCCCATCTTGAAGTGATCAGCCAGATGATCAACTCTAAACGCCCACGTATCCATCTTGAGCCCGCAGAACCCGCACGAGGACCGTATCCCCGGCGTCGGCAACCTCCACTGGCCCAGCGGACACGCCAGCTGCTCCGCCGTCACGCCGTGCACCAGCCGCAGGTGCTGGCTCAGGTGGTCCTTGCGGTTGAACGCCCTATCCTGCAGCGTTCTCCCCTGGCAGGCCGAGAAGTTGTGCGTCTCGAGGTGTGCGTCGTCCGGGCGGGCGTCCCCGCAGAAGACGCAGCGGGGTGTGCCGTCCGCGTCTGCGGTGCGGGGGCCGCCCGGCGCGCACGCCCATTGCTCGATGTGCAGGTGGAGGGACTTTTCGTGGCGCTGCCACGTGTGCTTGGTCTTGAACGTCTCGCTGCAGAACGTGCACTCGTAGGCGCCCATGGATCTGGCGAGAGAAGTGCGTGTCTCGACGAGGCCGTGTCTGCGGCGGCGGGTGGACGACTTGAACGAGTCGCGGGACTGGTGCGAGTATGCGGACATGTCGCTGGACTGAGACGTGCCGATGCTACTAGTTGATGAAGGCCTTGATAAGAAACGAGGGGGCTCCTGTTCTACTATAGTCAGCAGAGCCAAGTTCAGAGGTCGTATGCCAACATACCCAGGGACGACGTGGAAGTCGCCATGGCTCGCGCAATAGCAGTCGCGGTGGCGGGCTCATGCTCAGGCGGAGAATCAACCCACCTCTCCAGCGGATTCATCAACCTCGTCCTATCCTCGGGAGCTGGCGTCGCCCTCCTCCCGGGGATATCTATAGCCTCGCTGCCGTGGCCCACATGATGCTGCTGCGTGTGGATCTTTCCCCTCCTCCGCGCGTTGGCGAGCCAGTTCAGGATCTGCGTCTTTGTCAGACCAGTCCGGAACCTCAGCATCTCCTTGTCCTCTTCGTTGGGGAACGGGTGCTCGCTGTGCGCAGAGATCCACTGCCGGAGCACCCGGACTGCCTCCCTAGAGAACCGGGCTCCGATCTTCGGAGGCGGCACGGCGTTGCCGCTGGACGGGATGGACGACGACTGGGGCGTCGCGGGGAAGCTGCCAAGGTCGAGGGCGGGTGTCCCGGTGCGGGAGGCCGTGGTGGAGTCCAGCGACGAGTCCTGGCACAGGTCTGACAGCTGGGCCTCGAACCGGGATGCCCAGGACTCGTTGGTGTCCATGTTGAAGGGGTCCATTGCCTGCTCGAGGTAGAACTCGACGTTGGACTGGTAAAAAGAGGTATTGTCCATGGTTGACGGGAAAAGAGGTGGTTGAAGAGTCAGACTCTGGCGATGGGGAGTCACGAGAGGTGATTTGTGGAGTCGTCAATTGCACCCTACTGCGACGGCTAGTAGACAGGGCGTGGTCGGGTCCTTTCGGGTGTGTTCTGGGTGGACTATGATGATTATTTGCTAGATTCGTGATTCTTTACTGAGCATACACTTGTCGACAGAGGTTTGTGCTGTGCTGTAGTGACGGCTGTATGTCTCGGCCGTCGACGTACGATCGGACTGTACCCACTTTCACCGCCGATACGGGTCCGGCCCGGCTGACTCATCCAATCCTGTTCAGTGTTCAGAACAGAACAGCTCTTACAGAACAAGAGCTGTTCCACAGTGATCGTGACTATTGTTCTGCCCAGAAGTATAAGTACCATAAAACTACCTCAATAGCAGATCATTCAACTCGATATCTAGACAGCAGACATGTGCAAGACCGTCACCACAACCGTCGTGCACGGAAACCGCGTTTCCACGACACGCCACACCCAGACACTCAGTCCAGAACCTGCATCCTGCGACGGGCAAGCATGCCAAAGCACATTCAGCCAAACCTATGACACGCAATGGGGACGCTGCCCGTGTCCCGAGTGCAGGGTTTATGTAGAGGCTGACACGGACACCCCGTCGGTTTCTCCTGGCAGTATGGACTCATGACGTGCAGTAAATATGCCCAGCCTATCAGTTCTCACAGCAGTGACATGCTCCGCCGTTGACAAGATCTCTCAAAATAGGCTCATCCCTGTCTGTCAGACTTGCCCCGCATCAAGGTTATTATTAGAGCTTGACAGTCAACGACTCCTGAAAATGCTTTTCTTGTCTAATGTAACGCTCAAGTAACGCCGCTCATATATACAGTCATGTTCATTACCCCCTGTAAACACAGTCCATACCCTATATTATACACCCCCTACCCTGACCGAGCTCCTGTTCTTGTCACCTAGGGTAGACCTGCTCTCGTACCGTCCATCCTCGCGCTCGAACCCGTACACGCCCTCACCGCCCGGTCCATCGAGGCGCACGTACCGGATGACAGCATCCTGGTCCGCCTCCCTAAAGATCTTGACCCCGTTTGTCGCCTCGGCGATGGACGAGAACCTCATCTCGCGCTGCTCCTGCAGACCCTCCTTGTGCATGGCGAGGAAGCCCGAGACGACGCCCACCGATGCAATGACAAAGGTGACGGCGTACACCGTCAGGAGGACCTGCCACTGGTAGAAGAAGAAGTTGCCCGTCTGCTGGCGGATGCACGGCCACTGCGTCTCCTCCCCTCCGAGGGCCACGCCGGAGCGCTTGCTGGGGTCGTACGCCCACGACACGGCGATCATCTGCGGGTCCGAGAAGAGCGAGATTATAATGTCCTCGTACAGGCGGCGGACTTCCTCCTGGAGCTTGGCCACGGGGAGCCACTCGTGGCGGTCGATGAGGCGCGACGGGATCACCTTGGACTCGGTGATGGTGCCGGGGATCCTAATGTCGCCGTGGATCAGGTCCCGCAGCTGCTTCCCCATCGAGTGGTACGCGGCCGTCCGGCGGTAGTTGGGGATGTCTGCGGGCAAGACAAAGTTGTCCTCGGGCTCGGCCACGGTCCTGTCCCAGGTGCCGTCCTTGGACTTCTTGCCGCGGACAAAAGTCGTGTCGACAATCTTGCGCATGTAGTCCCGCTTTGTGACCTCGTACGTCTGCAGACCACCCGTGTAGTTGAGGTTCACCGTGTAGTTGGTCTCGTAGTGCTCGCACGCAAACACCACAGACTTGTACTTGTCCCAGCCGGGCTGACCAAACTCGGTCGGGTGGTCCTCGCTGAGCTTGTCAACAGAGGCGTACCCGAGCCAGATGACGGGCTCGGTGCGGAAGGCACCCAGGTTCTTGGGAAACGGAGGCTTGAGCTTGACGGGGATGCCCGCCTCGCCCGCGTTGATCTGCTGAGGCGCGTACTCGCCCTCGTTGGTGACGGCGTAGTACGTGTAGTTCCCGTGGGGCGCAATGTCGCTGAGGTTGAACGGCGGCGAGTTGCCTCCAAAGTCCTTGATCTCCGTGTCGTCCGGCCCGGCGAGCTGCTCGCACTGGTATCCGGGGCCGACAAAGTTGATGGTGGTTGAGCAGTTCCATCCGGGGCCGCACACCTCCACGGCGACCTCCTCCCGGGCGATGGCGCCCTTGCCGTAGAGCACCTTTGTCGCGATGGACGCGAACTGGTCGCTCGCCTTTGTCCAGTAGTCGATGTGGCCCTCGTCCGTGGGCGCCGCCGTGGTGGTGTTCCACAGCGAGAAGGAGAGGCTCCGCAGCTTCTGGCCGTCGGGGATGTTTAGCTCGCGGAAGTCGTTTGTCTCCTCGTGGGAAAAGTTTAGCGTCCGGATCGAAGGGCACACCGTCTCCTCGTGTCGCGTCTCGGCCACGACGCTGAGGGTGGCGGACGAGAAGATGACCACTAGAGGGCTCGCCCACACGTAGATGGCAAGGAACATGACGAGCCACGACTTCTTCCACGCCTCGAGGCTGAACAGCTCGGTGGCGTTGTTCGCAGCCCCGAAGAGCGAGTCGACCGCCTTGACCGAGTAGCTCCGACGGCCGACCTCTCGCCAGGCAGCCTGGGAATGGGCCATCAAGAGGGCGAGCACAAACGCGGCCTTTGCTATGAAGGAGATGAACTGGCCCAGCCGCAGCCACCACTGCTGGTTGACCGCCTCACGGCCGTACAGATGCCAGTACAGAAAGTGATGCCCGAGAGCCCCCGCCACGCCGATCACCAGGCAAATCACCATGGACCACTTGCTGTGCAGCAGCGTGTCCCAGAAGGAAGGGGGCCTCGCCGCCCGGACGCTCGTCTTGGAAGGCTTGAGGGCCCGGGGCCGCACCGTCTCGGCCCTGCTCGATGCCATCAGGGGGTTGACCTGCGTCTCGTGGTGGGTGCGGAAGACGGGGGACGACGGCGTGCGCGGCGACGGGTGACGGGAGCCCGCGTCGGCAGACTTGCCGGGCGAGGGGGGCAGGCCTCTGTCGTTGGAGGAGTGCCGAGACTCGGAGAAGTCGACGTAGGCGGCGCTGCCGCTGTCAGAGTGTTGTCTCTGGCTGCTGTTGTCTCGCGCCATGTCGTCGTCCGGCTGCAGCTGGTGGTATCTAAAGGGCAAGTAGTTTCGTCTGACGGACGAGGATGGGCCCGACGCTTTAAAGGTACTAGAGGGCAGCAAGGGTATCTCGTCCGACATATTTCCCCCGGTCATGACGAGATGGGCAGCCGCATATGTGACCAGGTGAAATGAGGAGAAGGGGGGAATAAAAAAAAGCCGCTTCCACAGATTTGATCGTTTAGACGAAAGGATTCTTGCCAAGATGGGGCAAGGCCGCACAGCCAGGCCAGGGTCAGGGATGAGCTCTGTGGCTTTGTCGCGCCGAGCCTAATCAGCGGCGAGGTTGAACTGCTCCACCAGAGACGAAGCCATTGGTAGGTCTTGGGCATTGCCGGGTCAGCGTCGTTTGTTTGGGGTCGGGCCATGGGTCGTGCTGAAAATAGCTTCATTGCATGCACATGATGCCTAGCAGGTACATTAGGGAGGCTGAGGGATTCTGAAGTCAGTGGAAGCCAGCGGAAGTCGGTGGAATTACAGCAGATGGTGATTCAGATGGTGATTCGGATGATTGGTAACACTCTAGACACTCGTCCTGAATCCATCATGACCATTTCCAGTGTAAAAGTCGTCAGTCGTCAGTCGCAGTGCCGGCTGAGTGGCGTCGGCCGCCGTTGCTGTCTGGACAGAATTCGCTCTGGAGGCGATGGTAAGGATTCCCAGACATGCAGTGCCGAGGAGCAGTAAGCTGACGGCAGGGCAAGGACAAGGGTGTCGTGGCAAGGCCAACTCCGCCTCTGCCTTCCAAGGCGTACAGGGCCAGCAATCCCTCAGTGACCAGGTATCAATTGGCTTGTCTTCCGAGAAACACCTTTGCCCACCGTCACAAGTTCATCAAGCCATGATCCCCACGAGAATGCAAGGCGGGAACGGCCGGCTGCGTCTTGAAATTAAGGGCTGGATCCCATCAGATCGAGGTTGCACGGGCGGCGAGAGATGCTTGGTGCTAGCGTTTCAGAGAGATGCGCACACGGCCGGAAGCAGGCACGGGGCTACACCGCATTCATCATGGTTCCCCGAGGCCTTGCTGACTGCATGCATGCCTTGGGGGCGGGAACGGGTAATTACATGTTGACAGGGGGATGTGATAGGCTGGCCCGGACTGGACCCACCTGCTCGAGATGGATTAGTCAAGGTTGGATTCCATGGCCTCCGGACTTTGCCAAAACTCCATCATGATCCGGGGAACAAACATGACAAATCTAGAGAAGAGACGGGTCGATCAGTCTATTAACGTACCTTGCGCGATACGCGACTGCATGCTGTTTGCTTGTATTTTCGTAATTTCTTTAGCCTATCCTCTGCAGGATTTAGGCTCTGACGATGGACCTCGGCAGTCGGCGACAGGGCCAATAGTTACTCGAGGAGTTGATGACCCATGTATTAACTACGTAACTTGGTGAGACCGAGGGCTTAGAGATCTGATAAATGAGCCAAGAACTTAATCTTCCTGGGCTCTGCCAGCAAGCAAGGGAGGAATCCTTTTTCATCCCTCGTTATTTATAGTTCTGCGATCATAATTGTAAATAACAAGACAACCCGAATGGTCAACCGATGCATGTATTGACTTGGCCAAGGGAAAGGAACGGTGATCTATTACGTGATGCGGCACGTGTCTGACACTCTGTTCCCAGCCGGGTCGCCCAAGAAGATGCCAATGTCTGCCTTGTGCCATCTATGCCTTGTTCTGATTGCTGGGCCCTGCCCTGGCTGGTGCTGAGAAATCCCGAATATTAACCAATCAGACAAAACAATTGTTGTTGGCAGGAAACATCAAATGAATGCCCTAGGATAGCTGACTCTCATAGCTTCTCCTATCTTGGACGACTTGTTTTAGCCTCCAAGACGTCTTGCATTGAACCCATAGTCATTCCAATCCTAATGCCTGGCATCATTTCAAGGCTATGAGGCGTCTACTCTCCACATCTGCAATCATTTCATTCTCAACTACGTACTCATATCTGACCAACAGCACATCAGATATCCCGTCCGCCACTTGCCAACCAGCCTCAACCGCCTGCACATCGGCCAACTCTCTGCAGCAGCCAGAGTCAATACCCCTGCCCCGTCCGCCCCGTGTCAACCAGCCTCAACCGTCCTGCACATCAGCCCACTCTCCTAAACAGCATCCAGAGTCAATGCCCCCCTCCGCCCCGTGTCAACCAGCCTCAACCGTCTGCACACCATCCAGCTCTCCTGAACAGCAGAGCCAATGCCACTAAGTGTGGTAGAGCCCCCAGGCGGTCGTGGTGTAGTGGGCGGGGTCACTGTAGTACGCTATGCGGCACTTCATCTCGCCCCTCGACCCGACCCTCCCGCCAGACTGGAACTTGTTGATGCTGTCGCGGATGAGGTCCCCGATGTCCTGGCTGCCCACGGCCCCGTTGTAGTTTCCCGTGCCCGAGTACTTCCTGGCGGCGCCAAAGAGGCAGGTGCCGTACCACGCGATGGGGTTGTAGCACGTCGCCACGCTGCTGCTGAAGGGGTAGCCGCAGAAGCTGGTCTCCCACCACGTGTTCCACGTGTCGTACGCCGCGCTGCGGATGACGGCGCAGTCGTTGACGGTCGGTGAGCCCCCGGAGGTGACGCCCTCGAAGGAGCTGGCGCCGCACGAGTCCTTTGTCTGCCGCGCCGAGAGGGACCGGCGCACCCGCGCGGCCTCGTTGGGCGAGATGGGCGGGCCCAGGAACTTGACGCCGTTGTCGAGCTCGATGACGTCGTGGTCGTCCAGGATGGACCAGTTGATGTGCACGTCGGGCTCGGGCTCGGGGTTGCCCTTTTCCTTGACGGACGTCTCGGACGGGGCCGGTGCGGCTGCCACGAGGGCTGCGGCGGCGAGGATGAGCTGAATGCGCATGGTGGTATTTTCTATCCAGAGTTAGCCGAGTCCGGATACTGCCATCATCACCTACAGATGGTTGCTTGTGGTGTTTTCTATCGAGGGTTAGTCGAGCCTGGATATCAAATTCACCACCTACAGATGCTTGTGGAACTGTAGATTAAAGTATTGATGAGGAGATGGGCCTACAGGACCAGTCGTGGATTTTTATACTTGAGCTCGTCTTTGACCACCAACCCCGGAATGCCCTCAACCCCCACGAGCTCACCACAAGGCATTCCGCGCCGCAAATCTCGCCTTCCCCTTCTGACCCGTCGCTGTGCCGCGTCTCGTGTCTCCCAACTTGTCCCAAGCGATTTCGACGATAGCCCAGGTACCCTGGTTGGAACCACATACGATTTTAGGCGAGCCCGATCCTTCGGATCTCAGGCGCCGAATGGGAAGCAGGACCGCCTCTGGCCCTGCGCCGCAGAATGCTCCATGGGCCAGAGCATGTTATCTAACTTGTGTTGTCTATGGCAGCCGAGCAGTCTACACCACTGTGATATGACTTGAAGTTTTGCAGTCAACACCAAGGTCTTCAATATATATCCTGACTGGGTCCACCTCCGAGATCTCGGTGTCCTCTGTAACTTGACCCTCCCGCTCAACCGCATATATTCCACTCCAAGTACACAGGCTCCATCACATTAGATATCAGTCAGTGGGTGGCGTGGAAATGGGGCGACGGTATCGGTGGGGGTGCCGCGCGACGACCAGGCCTTGAATCCCACGGGGGGTCTAGGCCGTGATTCTGAGAACCATGAGGGCAGTCACGTTGTCGGCTGGCACTGATAGATGGCACTTTCTAGTCTGACCTTGCACAAATGATAGATGGTGGAGCTCGAGGACTCGTTGCCACTGGGTCATTCCAGCTCTGTTGAGCTATCGATCCGGTAGGCGGCAAAGTGGCACAGGCCGCCAAGAGTCCAAGACGGAAGACTGGCAACTATTCACCCTGTCGTCCTGTGGTTGTCACCGCTCCATCTCCACCGAGGCGCATGCACAGAACCAACATGAAGACGAGGCAGTTTCCTAGTCATTCCAGAAACATCACGAGTTAAACCTTGCCCGTGTCTCCGGGCCATGGCTCCGAGCGAGGTGGCCCGCGCCGGCGGTCCGTACAGCCACGGAGTCATCTGTACGCAGTCGACATGAGTTTGAGTTCTCCGCAAGCTGTCTCTAAGCCAGATTCAACAAGTGCGCCCTGTTTCTAACGGTGCCATATGGTACATGGCGGCGTCTTGGATATTCCTCACTGCGCTGGCTCTTTTGCGACCAGCAGGAATCCGTCACGTCCAAGCGCCGTAATGTCGACAAGGCCGCCTTGGCTGGGGGCCGGCAGCGTCGTCGCGGGCGTGGCACACATGCAATCCGCTGGGAACTTACAGGATCTGGTTGATACTTGGGCCACTCTTGGTCTGGGTTTCTAGGCTTGCGGAGTCCCCATGAGATGGCCTCGTGGCCTCTTGTAGATTGTGATTGCCCTGCAGGTCTGAAGTGGACTGGCAGGGTCGGGCTAACTAATGCCCGGTTTACGACGTGCATGCGAGCAAATAGGTGGCTGTGAGTCGCAGGAAGAGGTGCCAAGAGAGAGTGTTATATGCTATCATGATGGCTATATAAAGTGTTGAAAACAAGTAGATATAGTTAGCCTGCTTAGCTACAAAGTAATTTGACGTCACCTCCCTTTACTTCGCTTCCGTCGACAGCAAAGACCAAGTGGCGTCGTGACCGCATGTCTATCAAATGCGCCACTGACATGGCTCATCTTGTAAATTCACGGCGACGTTCTATCAGCCACCTCGAGCATTACTATCCCAGTAACAGAACTTAATAGTTCAGCGAGTATTTACAGTAATTGAACCGTTCAAAATATATACACGACATATAATTGACTATATAGCTAGTCCCTGTTTTGAACGAATTCCCTCCATCATTAGCATATAAGTAACCAACATCTCATCGACCCCACATGTTGTCATCTCCCACCGTGAACACACCCCGGTCATCCAAGCCTCAAACATTGGTGCCTACAGTCAGCCTCACAACCAAACCTGATTAGTCAATGTCTCACCAACTGCACCTCGGCCTACAAAAAGGAAGCCTAATCCCTAAAGTCTCCCCTCTCAAGCAACCATGGCAGACCTCAAGTCCTACCGCGGCAGCTGCCACTGCGGCGCGTTCGTCTACGAGATTGACCTCCCCGAGATCAAGACGGTCAACGAGTGCAACTGCAGCATCTGCACCAAGAAGGGCTACCTGTGGCTGTTCCCGGGGGGTCTCGACTCCCTCAGGGTCGTGAGGGGTGCCAAGGAGGACCTCGCGAGCTACACCTTTGGAAAGGGAAACCTGCACCACAAGTTCTGCCACCGCTGCGGCACCGCCGTGTACGCGTGGTATCCGAATGGACCGCCAGAGTTCAATTTCGGGTTGAACGCCCACTCGATTCAAGACCTGGACACGTGGACACTTGAGCGGAAGCCGTAAGATCCCTCGTCTCCTCTTTCGCGGCAGATGCTGACATGAGTAGCTATGACGGGGCTGCATCGGGCGACAGGTACGAGCCGTCTACATACTCGGGTCCTGAACCTGAACCTGTCGATGGCGGGAGCATCTACACTGGTGGTTGCCACTGCGGTGCCGTGCAGATAGCCGTGTCGAGTAGACCCATTGACGGCACCTACTCGGAGAGACTTGTCGAATGCAACTGCAGCATCTGCGAGAGGGTAAGTGACCATGAGATCTTTTGCACTGGTCTAACTTGGCATAGAACGCTTACCTTTGGGTATACCCCCGTCGCGAGCACGTCGTCCTCCACGGTGAAGAGAATATTGGCCGATATACTTTCAAGAGCCTAGCTCTCCTGTCAAAGACGTTTTGCAGAAAATGCGGCGTCCAGCTGACAAATGAGCCGTCGCTGCAGACTGACGAAGCTGTAGCTGCAATGTCGGATGACGATAGCAAGTTTTACGGGTTCGTCAAGGCGTGGCATCCGGTGAATCTCCGTGTCCTGGAGGGCGTCGACTTGGCTGCTCTGACGGACAAGGTTGAGAAGATGACTGGGGCTGAGAGAATGCCCAAGTATGAGAATCCATAGGCAGCAGGCAAGGATATTGTTGATATCGTGTAGTAATTTGTGGAACACGCCCGTGAAACAATGAAACATTCATCTACCGAATGACCCTATGAGATTGGCCCCTTGCATTGGTCAATTCCATACGTCAAAAGTTCCCGCCCACACACCGTCGATCATGGACCGTGTCTCCCGTGCTTCCGCACCTGATTGGCTGCACCGCCCTTGGACAATGGCCCTGCTCATTATCGCATCGTCGGTACACGTGGGAGATGCGAATGGTTGATGGCCTGGTTTGAAACACCTGTTTGTCCGATGGACCACACGTGCTTGTACAGGGGAATGGCCGACTATTTATTGCCTGCCCGTCACTGTTTCTCCTCAACCATCATCATTGCCATGCCCGCCGGTAGTTCTCCAAACACCACCATCACCATGTCCACCAAGATCATTCCTCTTGCACTGCTCGCATCCCACGCCCTTGCTTCGCCGTCCTGCCCCAGCGACGGCCCCCTCTCATGCCACAACACCACCGTCGTGTCCGACACATGCTGCTTCATCCCCGCGGGGCAGCTCCTTCAGACCCAATTCTGGGACTCTGACGGACCTAGTAAGTCTAGAGTACTAGTCATGGCCTTCACTAGAGTACTGTCTGACAGCCAGACTCCTGGACCATCCACGGCCTGTGGCCCGACAACTGCGACGGCACATACCCCCAGTTCTGCTCCCCCAGCCGCGAGTACCCCAACATGTCGCACCTCGTGTCCCAGTTCCTCGGCAACGCCACGCTCTCGTACATGCGCAGATACTGGCTGAGCAACGACGGCGACGATGAAGGGCTGTGGGAGCACGAGTGGAACAAGCACGGCACGTGCATCAGCACGCTCGACCCGGACTGCTACGGCGAAGGCTACAAGACCGGCTCCGAGGCGGCGGACTATTTCAAGAGGACGGTCTCGCTGTTCAAGAGCCTGCCGACGTACAAGTGGTTGGCTGAAGCCGGGATCGAGCCGTCGGACGACAAGACGTATGATGCGGTCGATATTGTAGATGCCCTAGCTGCGCAGCATGGCGCCGAGGTCACGATCGGGTGCAGGGGCGACAAGCTGAATGAGGTGTGGTATCATTTCAATGTGAGGGGGTCGCTCCAGGGTGGGCAGTTTGTGGCTGCCGAGCCGGATGGCACAAAGGGGAGCTGTCCTGACAGCGGGATCAAGTATCCCAAGAAGTAGGTGGTGGATGACATGTATTTTTAGTTGATGTTCAATCTGACCACCGCGTCTATTTATACGCGCACGGGTATCCGGTGTCAGCATAGTCCAGAGTCAATTTTAACGGGTCGCCCCCGATGGTTTCGGCTTGTGGGAGGCCAGCTTGCGTAATCTAGCACGAGGGCGCGTCACCAATCAATCTCGCGTTGAAACGAGTGAAAAGGTAGTTTCCGTCCTGGACATGAATTATCAGTCAGTCTCTATCCTCCACCATGCAGTCAACGCCGGCGTGGACTCGCTGCCTGGCGCGGCCCAACCTCGTCAGGATAACCAGCGTCCTACTCATACTGGTGGTGATCCTTTCGCCATGGGGATTCTCATTCCAGGTCATCCCCCTGCCGCACGAGAGCATCACAAAGGTCATCCACCAGGCTAGTCCCTCACCGACGTCGACTCCGGCAGCCATCCCGCCCATGACAATGGCTGAATTCTGGCCCAAGCTGGCTTCGGCACTCTACGCCGCGGAACCAGAGGGCGAGACGATCGTGTCTCCGGATCCTCTCGCCCAGGACACATTCAACCCCTTTGGCAAGAAACCCATCGTCAACATCGACGTCCTTCGACTTGAAGCCGAGCAGCTGCGGTCGCTGAAGCGCAACCACTCGGCCTACGTCCGGAGCATCCGTCATCTCGCACCGCATCTGCCGTTTGGCCAAGAGACGAGAGGCGTCGTCATGACGGCAAAGGGGGACAAGTTTGGTGTCGCGGTCACGGCCATCCTCATGATGCGGCGTGCCGGCTCTAGACTCCCCGTGCAGCTGTTCCTCAACGAAGCGAGCGAGAGTCAGCTGGATCTATGCAACGAATCACTCGCCAAGATGGACGTCCACTGTCTAAGTATAGATGACTCTCTAAAGTTGCCTGATGACGCACAGGCACCAGAACTACACAGATTCCAGTTCAAGGTCTTCTCCATCATCTTCTCAACATTTCAGCACGTCTTATTCCTCGACGCGGACGCTTTCCCCATCAGGAACCCAGACTACCTCTTCGACGTAGACCCCTACAAGTCCAACGGGCTAGTAACATGGCCCGACTTTTGGATCCCCACCATCTCCCCGTTATTCTACGACATCGCAGGCGTAAAGGCACCCAATAACACGCTCGCTTCCCGCGCCTCGGAATCGGGCATCATGCTCTACGACAAGGCCCGCCACGCGCAGAGCCTCCTGCTCGCGGCATACTATAACTTCTACGGCAGGTTCTACTTCCAGCTGCAGTCCCAGGGCGCCTGGGGATCCGGCGACAAGGAGACATTCCTGCAGGCTGCGGTGGTCCTCGGCGAGCCGTACTGGCAGGTCAAGACGAATGCGTGGCTCATGACGGCGGATCGTGTGAACTTGGGGACCGGCATCTGGCAGGCCGATCCGGAGATGGACTGGAGGCGGCACACGGGTCAGGGCGGTGTAGTGACGAGGCTGTTTGCGCACATGAACAAGATCAAGTTTGATGCGAGGCAGTTGACCTGGTTGATCGGGGGGGAGTGGTCCAGGACGCTGGGGCCGGATAAGGAGGGGATTGTGAGGATGGCGGGGTATGATGTGGAAAAGGTCATCTGGGAGGAGGTCATCAAGGTTAGCTGTGGGGGGTCGCTGCTGGTGGAGTGTGAGAGGATACGGGCGTACTATGAGAGGGTGTTTAAGTGATGATGTTGGCGATCCTTTACCCCTGGATACAGAGGCCATTTATTTAGAGTTCAAACGGAGAATGAAACTCCGCTCAGCGGGGTTCATGTCCGCACGCAGTTAAAGAGTATTTAAACACCCCCTTCACACCTGATGAAGAACTAACTAAAAGCACAATAGAAATGCCCTTAGATCTCAAATTCAAGTACGGCGGCAACCTCGCCCCCCATGTAGGATCCAACGACCCTACACCCGTCACCACCCACAACACCTCATACCCCTCCATATCGCCTTCACGCCCCGAACTAAGCCAGTACGGAAACACCGTCCTGATCACCGGCTCGTCCGCCGGGATAGGCTTCTCCATCGCGCGCGGCTTCGCACAGGCATCGGCCTCGAGAGTCATCCTCACAGGTCGACGCGAGCATGTCTTGACCAAAGCAGCGTCTGCTCTGTCACGCGAGTTTAAACAGACCGAGTTCTTGGCTGAGACTTGCCATGTTGAGAGCCTCGACGAAGCGGCGGCTCTCTGGACGTCGTTCCGCGATAGGGGCATCTTTGTCGATGTTCTTGTGCTGAATGCTGCGAGGTTCGGGGGGGAGCATCCCATTCTGTCGGGTGATGTGAGGGACATGTGGGCGCTGTTTGAGACTAATGTTAGATCTCTGCTGGACTTTGTTCATCACTTTCACAACCAGGAATCAGATAATAAAAAGGCAAGACCAGAATCATGGTGATCAGACCTGACATTAATAGTTCGTCGTCAATGTATCTACAAAGGCAGAGTTTCTGCACGGCCGGTTTGCGTGGGCGTCTTGGGACGTGGACGAGATGAGATCTGGGGATGTTTTCGAAAGAATCCAGGCTGATGATGCCTTTCTTACCCTTGGCTTCCGTGGGTTGTGAGAATTCACTCGACTATCGACTTCTCGCGCTCATCAGTGGCTACAAGTAACAAGAACTACCTAGTGGATATAGAGAACCCTATGTCTAATCACAGTCTTGGCGATGCAAGTGCCTATAGCCGTAACTGTTTTATTGGTCAACTTTGGGACAGCCTGATCCCCTGGCAGCCCAACCGTCAGGCTGGGCTCACTTGAATCTTGCCACATCGATCTCTAGATCGCTTCGAGTAAATATGAAAAGTCCCAATAGTCGCCTCACAGCGTGGGCCCGGCTCACAAGCAGGGTCAGATCCGCTCCCGTCACGAGCCCAGTGGTGTCATCGCCCGAAACCGGCGCGACTGCCCAAGACTCTGCATCCGGGAATGCGGCCACGTGCCAGAACAAGTCGAAATCGGGCTCGCCAGAAGACCCCCGGGACTCCGAGCTGTGGCTCGAGGCTCTCGCGAGAACGGATGACCGAACAAGAAAGCCTATCCAACAGCTCTTGAACCACTCTCCAGACAAAGCACAGGCGGACGAACTGGTGTCCATCGTGAGGAACAAGGAGGAGCAGTTCAAGCATGAAACGGCAAAGATTGAGATTGGAGGCCGCGAGGTCATCTGGAGAAACTACGCCAGCCGGTCATCGGCTGGGTCACGGATATCGGAGACATGGCCATTCCGTTTGCCCCTGGTCCGTCTTCAACCGTGTGGTCCGCCCTGAAAGTGCTCCTCAAGGTACGTCTATACAATCTGAGCGATATCTTCACCCGACGCTGACCATGCAGACCCACGTATCTCAGTGTGAGGACCTCGTCGCCATCCTAGGATGCGCCGAGAAGGTCGTCCGCGTGGTCAAGCGCGGCAAGATCTACGAGGCGGTATACATCTGCGACGTCACTGACGACTCCACAGAAGGACTCCGTGGTGCTCTGATAGACGTGTACCAGAAGAGCCTCGAGCTGCTCGCCCATGTAGCAGACCAGCTTGCATCAGGTGGTGGGACACGCTTCCTCCGAGCCCTCGGGAACCCCGGAGAGGGGGAAGGCCTTGTGCAGGATCTGTTCAAGGCCGAGCAGCGTCTGTCGCTGGCAGTTCAGGCGTGCGAGGTGGTGGACAGTGCCAGGAATAGAGAGCTGCTGCGGCGGCTGAGCGAGCCGCTGCGGTATGTCGACCGTGGCGTGCGGTCACTCCTCGAGGGGATGGAGGAGGCTAATCTGCTTGATGCTCTAAACTTTATCAGCGGCATCAACGTGGGGGAGCAGCATGCGGGTCGGGCAAAGACGAGAATGGACGGGACGTGCGGATGGTTGTTGAACCATAACGAATTTCTGGACTGGGAGAACTCTAGTGCCTCGTCTATCCTATGGCTCAACGGTCAAGGTTTGTCCAGTCCCCTTGACGGAAAACCCTTGACTAACAGGTACAAGTCGGCGCCGGAAAGTCCACCCTCGCATCCAAGGTCATTGACCGCTACCGAATCGACGCCAGAAGTCTAGTAGATGCGGACAAGGGCCCCGCTGTCGACGAGGCCTTTGCCTTTTTCTACTGCAGCAAGAACGACCCAGAGATCAAGGACGACCTTGCCACGCACACCTTGAGAAGCTACGTCAGACAACTTTCCACGGTTCCCCATTATCCGACCAAGATGGTGAGCGGGCTGGTCAAGCTCTGCAAGACCATGCAAAAGACGAGCCAGAGCTTCACCGTCGCAGACTGCAGAGAGAGAATAGCCGAGCTCGTGGACATGTTCCCTCGCACGACGTTGGTACTAGACGGCCTTGATGAGTGTGACAAGACGACTAGGAAGACTCTTGTCCACTTCTTTTCGAAACTTGTCAGTGATTCTCAACGTCCGGTCAGAATCTTCGTGTCGAGCCGAGATGAGCATCACATCCGCAAGCTTCTTCCCATGCGGAACGTCATCGAGGTCAAGTTCGGGGATAACAACGAGACCGACATTGAAAAGTACATTGACGCAGAGCTGGATGAGATCGGCGACGACTGGTCGCAGCAGGCCAAGACAGAGGTCAAGAAGAAGCTGTCCAAAGGCGGCGACGGGATGTATGACTCGTGACATCTTATGCTAAGAGTTCTCGTTAACGACACATCTAGGTTCAGATGGGTAAGCCTCCAGATGGACCAGCTCAAGAAGCTGACATCCGACGAGGCCATCCTCGAGCGCCTCGGCAGACTCCCCAGCGGCCTCATGCAAGCATACGACGAGCTCTACAACAGCAATCAAGGCCACGACAGGGCTCCTTCCTATCTTCTCTTGTCTATAAAGAGGAAGTAATGCTTATCTATAAGCAGTAGCTAAGGCGAATAAAACCGGTAGGATGCGTTGTTTTCTCAATCAACGTGGCTGAAAAAGCTGCTTAGCAAACCTGCAGCAACACCAAAAGTGTCATGCACATCACCGTCAGAGGCTTTGACCGAGTTGAGGTGGCTGGCTGGACGCGGGGCGCGTGACGGCTGTCCTAGGTGGGCAGTGATTAAAGGACTGGATTCCTTCATTAAGTGCCGCATTTTCCCTGCCTTAGTTATAGAACTGCAGGTCTCGCTTATTTCCTATAAAAGTTCCCTTCTCCCTCTCTTAACTACCTCGACCAGACTAGCTCTCTGCTCCTCCTCTTGTCGCATTAATTCCGTCACGCTATACTATTATTTAATACCTGCCAAGTTCAACTTCCACGCCTTGCTACTTCTAGGGTGCAGCGTTACAGTACGTGAGCCTATTAGCCCATTTCTTACAGTGTATCTCAATCTCAGTTGTAGTAGCTAACATACCCGACTACAGGCTATGGAAACCGGAGCCACTTGTGCCCACAGGCAATCCAACAGCAACTGGCTGTATCCCAAGGGAAAGCTCATTCACAAGGAGGATCAGAAAATTTGCGAGAGATGCTGCCTTTACGGCAAGTGGGAATCTTACGGTCGAGTTCAAGGTCTGGTCTTTCCCGACATTGAACTTGTCCAAGGGTTTCCCCTCGACAGCTACAGCATCAACAAAGGACTTGACAAAGAACTTGACGATGGACTCCGAAAGGAGTGGGCTCCACGCGACGGCGGGGATCGCGAAGTCATCACGCTAAAGCTTGATGGTGGACAATTTGGGGAGGCCTATCAGGTGTTATTATGCCTCCTTCTCCAGAGCCGAAAATCGAGCGAGGGGCCTGCAATCCGAGTAGAGTTTGAAGACTCGGACAACAGGTCCATCAGAGAGTTCCGGGATCTTTTCAAATGGTATCGGAATGATCCCGGCCCTCCCGGGGGAGGCACCACGACTACAGACCCCAAGAAGGAAGCCTCGTCCATCATCGCTGGCAACTTCAGAAAATTGAAGGCTGGATCGAGCAACCCAGAAGGAGTGGATGTCCGAAATCACCTCATGAAGGAAATCAGAGAAACTCTTTTGGGCTTCGGCGGCCGCGATCCCGTTCAAGGACGGCCTCTTTCCCATCCCATGTACGAGGCCGAGTACTGGCTGAATGAATACTTCCGCCTCACTCGACAATTCGGGGTCGACACCCGGGCTGTGCCTGATGGCTACTTCGGCCTGCCACCACTCGACAAGGTTCACGGACTGGCTGTTATGCACGTCCGCAATACTCTCGAGTCGGGAAGTGAAGTCGGGCGTGTGATGAGGGAAGATGATAATCGAATTTTTGACCACATCGTCGAGTCCATAGCAGAGGCGAACAAGCTCTGCAGCCTGTTCCCTAAGAATCCGGAGACTAGACCAATTCAATTCACACATCTCATGGTACGTTTAGGACAGAAATAACACCTTTGCCTACTTGATTTCTCTTTTTCATTCTAACTTGAACAGCTGTACGGTGATTTCGACTACATCCGGGGCCTGAAGTTGAAGGCATTGGCTGAAAAGAAGCTGGCTGAGCTTCGCGTTGATGGAATACACGTGTCGTTCATATGTCGCCCCTGGCTTCCCCCTGAATCGACGAGCGAGCAAGAGCCCGAAATCAGAAACTGGACACCGAGGGATACCAGAGACAGATGCATGGCTGCAAAAGTCGACGACCTGTGGGGCAAGTTTCGCGATTTCAACATCAACCGGCTTCCCGTGCAGGTCAAGATACTCAACATCTGGACCATCCTACGCCACAAGTACAAGCAGAGGATCTGCGTCATCGGCCACCGTTCTGGATTTGTCGAAGCCGCCGGGCTGATTGGGATTCCCATCTTCTACCTGAACAATGAGCGGGACGATATTGGCATCAATCTCGAGTTTACTAAAGAAGAAGAAGAAGAGCTGAAAGACCTCGAGACGGAAAAGCGCAGGGAAAAGGTAGAAAAGCGCAGAGAGGAACAGAGAAGCAAGTTACTCTGGAAGGCCTCGGTGGTCCTGCACCCAGAGAATGACCGGCTGCGCGAGCTGGCAGACGTGACGAATACGTTTATTCCAGTCGAGATTCTAGAGAAGGACGAGGAGGAGACCTTGGGGGGTGAGGAGGAGACATTGAAGGATGAGAAGAAGACGTCCTCGGGGGACAAGAAGAAGAAGAACTCGAAGGGCGAGGACAAGAAAAATAATCCCAAGGAGGAGGACAAGACGTTTACAATTTCAGCTGGGTTAGAAAAGGAGCTGAGAGCGGCAATCTTCATGTACATGTGCTGCCGAGTTCCAGGAGGCAAATCGGCTTGGACCTGCAGATTCAAGCTGACGCACCAGAAGGCCAGACCCGGGGAGCAGGAGGCACAGGCACACGAGTGGCTGCGGAAGAGATGGGAATTGGCGACAGCTCCGGAGGGGGGCCGGCAGAAACTGGTTGATCGACTCCCTGCTGGGCGCGGACTAGGCACGTCATGAGGACGGAACTTGGCGGCGGAATATCCAAGGCGGAGTCGGGACATGAATAGTGACCAAGATTTGGTAAAGTCATCTCTTTCAACTAAATAAGCGTCGCGCGTTGGAGGCCCTGGACTCTGCCGACACCAGATTATAGCAAATCTACAAGTCCACTTGAACTCCCCTGACAAGACATCGGCTGCCCCATCCACCCTTTCGGTACACTTGTTTCGACGGATAGAGGCCGCTCAATGATCGGATCAGTTCCAGCACTCTTGGCCTGCAGAGCCTCGGGGACTGTGGATGTTTCTGGTGTGGTTGGTGACGAGGTGGTGTCTATAGAGAGGAAATGCGCACCGTCCAGGGCCGGCAAGGGGATGGCTGCTGGAGAGCAGCCGGATGGCGAGATGGAGCCTTGGAAGAGGGGTGGGATCATGGCTGGAGTTGAAGTGGATGACATCCGAGTGCTGGAGGCTGTTTAAGTACTTTGGGTTGGATTACATGTCATTCCATCGATTCATTTTTATCCGCATGACCTGTGCTGGGATCCCCCTTTGACTTTGGAACCGAACTAGGCCCAGGATCCGGCTGGAATGCCCACTTGGTTAGCTTCCATAGTGGATGGACGCTCGTTGCCTTATGCTCGTGTTATCCGCGTGTCAGGCAGAAACCTGCACCATCCATGCGCACTTTAGCTTTGACCCTGTGGCTCCGCCGGGACTTATATCAGTCGGCCGCCACTCTGGTCCCATATGAACGAGTATCGAATACTCGTATTCTCTCTGCGCCTCCCATGACCTACCAGGACGCCAAGGGGCGCAGGTCCCATCGCAAGTCTCGCAACGGCTGCGCTACATGCAAGGCCCGGCACGTCAAATGCGACGAGACACGGCCAACCTGCATCGCCTGCTCAGTCTCGGACCGCCAGTGCGTATACACGACGCCGGCACCTCAGAGGCACAGCCCGAGACCGACCCTCCTCCGACAAGGCACCCCGTCAAGCCAGTCCTCCCCGGCTTCATCGGCAGCCGTCCACACGCCACAATCCCCCAGCTGCGGGCCAGGGAATACCGAGCCAGAGGCAGACGAGGTCTACACCGTCAGTCACCTGGCTCTCCTGCATCACATAGAGACGGGCCTGGAAGTATTCATGCCATCGAGCATCTCGTCCTCCAACCTGCAGGCCAAGGTGGTCATAGAAGCCGCCCTGAGAGCGCCGTACCTCATGAACGAGCTGTTGGCCCTCGCTGCTCTCCACCTCAGCCAGACCTCCCCTAATCGACACCATCTCCGACAAGAGGCGACAAGGCTGCAGACGAGGGCTCTCTCGTCATTCAACAAGGCCGAGCAGCAGGTCTCGGAGGACAACTGCATCCCGCTGATGCTCTTCTCGTCGTTTCTAGGACTCCACATGCTCCACGACACCATCCAGAGCCGACAAGACAGCTTTAGCTCGTTCCTCGACCGGTTCATGGTCTATCTCGACATCCACCGCGGAGTCGGCGCCGTGACCAAGAACTCGTGGGCCCTCCTCAAGAGGTCCGACTTCGGGCCCTCGATCCAGCGCATCAAGGATGTTCTCGACCGCGACGACCCGAGCCGCGACGCCGAGACGCGGATTCTCCACCGCATGATCGGCGACACGTACCTGTCCCGGTCGTCGGCGGAGGCCTACAGGACGACCCTGGCTGCGCTGCAGAGATGTCTGGACTTTTCCCGCCGCCTGGAGGACGAGGGCCTCTGCCCCTCCGAGGCTCCCATCGTGTTCTGCATCACGGTCAATGACGAGTACGTCGGCTTCCTGAAGCAGCGGCAGCCGGAGGCGTTGGTGATTCTGGCGTACTATGCTGTCATGCTGCACAAGTGTCGTGACTTTTGGATATTCGGCCATGGGGGGGAGTACCTGATCCGGTCTATCGGTGCTCACCTCGGGGAGCATGGGGCCGAGTGGCTGGCTTGGCCAAGGTCGTTTTTGAGTCCATAGGGGACATAGGTTCATGATTAAGAAAGTAAATCTATAGTCTAAAAAATATAATCCCGGGAATCACGCTCTAGCTTAATATTTACACTATCCATCCTGTCTTGCGTACAAGCATCGCCTTCACAACATCAAGTCCTCCTTGGGCTTCAGCCTATCGGGAAACCTCCACGCAAACAGCACGGTGACCAACCACATGAGAAGCGAGTCAAAGACATACAGCGTCCACTCGTGGGAGAGCGCATACCCCGTGTACCCCTGCGCAAACTCGACCACCCTGAAGATGGACCGGACCATGATGAGGACGCTCACGGCGTAGAGCATCACCAGGCTCTCCTCCCACGGGATGAGCCCGTCGAGCGACTCTGCGGTAGGGCCACGCCTCATCCTCCTGTGGAAGACGACCGCTATGGCGCAGAACAGCGCAAACATGACGACCTGCACCATGAGGCCGATGATGATGACCCTCTCGCCCCACTTGACCATGTTTGGATTCTGAACCACCATCATTCCCGACGCGCCGCCCTGGATGAGGAAGGAGAGCAAGTCGCCCGCGACGAACGTCCTGGTCAACTTCCTGGGCATGATGATGGAGTACTTTTCCGCTCGGACGCTGTTGGTTATCCGTGCGAGGACCATGTAGATGGACGCCGCGAACAGGACGGGGGCGACGATGATGAACATGTTCTGGACGGCGTAGGGCATGATCCTGTCGGTTTTGGAGTGTGCTCCCGCGCGGGCTCCATACCCGATGACTTGGACTGGGGGGTTGTCAGTGGGGGATGAGTGATGAGTTGGAGGCCTTACGGAAACAGCCGGCCGCAAAGACGATGCAGAACTTGCTGCGGGTTTTCCAGATCTTCCAGCTGATGAACAGGAACGAGGCGAGGAAGAGGAGCAGGAAGAGCACGGCTGCTCCGACGCTGGGGAGGTATCTCCAGAGGTAGTAGCCGGCCTTGGTGGGTTTGACGCCGGGGACGGGTTCCAGGAGGTCGTCGGTGGACATGGTAGGGGTCGAGAAGGTGCAGTGTTGACGAGGGAGGGACAGGAGATGGAGGAGGGAGAAAAAGAGATGCTGAAG
Organism: Fusarium albidum; assembly: GCA_013618265.1. Taxonomy (NCBI): domain Eukaryota; kingdom Fungi; phylum Ascomycota; class Sordariomycetes; order Hypocreales; family Nectriaceae; genus Fusarium; species Fusarium albidum. The sequence goes on from JABFEP010000773.1 coordinate 41,731, forward strand.
GCGAGATGAAGAGAGAAATATAAACCATTGGCAAAGGGCAGTCTTTGTCAGGGGGACTAATGTTCTAGACTTGATAAATCTAAGCCGTTCCCCGTGCTTGCTTTAGACTGACCCACTAACACGAGTATTCTTGTGGCACTCAGTGGCAGATGGATCTACGGTTGTTGTGGATGCCTCAGACGCGGGGCAAGATGCCATATACGCGTGTTGTGCAATGCCGATATACGTAAAGACAAGGACTGACTCGGCCAAGATGCAGCATGCAGCTGGGGTTTGAAGGATGTCTTTCTTATTTAGGTACTGGGTGAGCTATTCAGCTTTCATTCTGTCCAACAAACCTTATCAGATACTCGAGGAACAATCCACAGGACCAACACTAGTACTACCTCAACCTAGAGAAAGGGTTCACCACATCAGAAACATCCTGGACTGCTCAGTAGCCCGGCGTCGATATGGTGGTCGTTGCCTCAGTGGTCGTTGCCTCGGTGGTCGGGCATGTCGGCCGGGTCGTCGGCGAAGGCGTCGTGGTTGGATGGTCCACCTGGGTTATCGTACCGACTACTGTACCGTTCTGATCCAAGCACTCGCAGTCACTATCGTAGTATTTAGACGGAAACGACACGACAGATATGCTCGTGACTCACGGCTCGCAGCGGGCGGTATGAGTGTTTGTGACGTATTTTTTGCACTTGAGGTAGTCAGCGGGATTGCGGGCCATGACTATTTCATAGGTAACTTACCATGTCTTCACATTCTGTGATGCCCCCGGAAAGCTTGCACGGTTTGGGGTTCCGGGCTGGCAGCCAGTTCTCCCTTGGAGCAGCCAGCGCGTTGGGGAGGACAAGGGACAGTGCCGGAAGGAGAAGCTTGAGGGGATGCATTGTAGGTGAGGGTCTTGAGAAAGAGTCTGGTGCCGGAGGGTAGACTGTGTGTTGATGGACTTGTGAGCTCTGCAGTAGGCCCTGGGAGGGAGATCAACGGCTCTTTATACACACCTGGGTGACTGCCCACGTAGTTTCTCACCATTGATCACACGGATGAATGCCAATACTGCGAGGCTGCGAGCTGAACTGCAAGTCTCTATTTATAGTTGTACATGGAATGTTCCTCAGCCCGGGCGGTTAGGGCTGCTGGCTTGTACGTAACTCGCTTCCATGTGATGGGTTGATACTGTTTCCTCTGTATGAGGCTGAGACAGTCTTGGCTGGGTTAACCCTCTTCTGTCGCGTGGCAGTGAGTATCTAGGCTCCAATGGATCGATGCCTGCTGATGTACGGCATCTGCCGAGATACCACCGCCAGTCTACCCATGCTGTTTCTTTCGAAATGATACTGTCACGCAGGACTGACAGCAGACTATCTAGAGCTGCATGGGAACTAACGAAAGCTTAGACGGACACGGGCTGGCAGGAGACCGGTCAGTTCTTGTTCAATCCAGGAGAATAGTAGACCAAGCACACGTCAATCTCATACTAATCTACCGTAGACACGAATATATATCTCGCAGCGTCAACAATACCGTCAGTTTCTCCTAGGACACATCCCCGCCATGTTCTCAACCACTCGCCGTGATGGTCGACACATCGGTGATGGCCGGCTCGCTAATCGTCGACGTGACCCAATACTTGGGAGTACCAGGAGGATCGACCCAGTCCCAGGAGGTAGTCGGGTCGGGCGGCGTGTAGATCAGTACATTCCTGTGGTTGAGGCACTCGCAAGTGCTGGCTGAACGTTAGCCATCATGTTAGGGGCGAGTTGGGGATTCAAAGCACGGGGGGCTTACGGGACGCAGCGGTAACGCTCGGCGCCATAGTCCTTGCACTGAAATGACGGGTCAGTATCCATCGCATCTATAGAAAGGCTTGGTTGTATTACCGCCTTCCAGCACCCTGCCTTGTCTCCTGGAAAGTCGCAGCGTGGCTCGTAGGGGGGGCCGCCTCTGGGATCCAGGCGCTTGCCCTGATCACCGTCTGCCGGAGCGGCCATGACGCCGGCAATCGAAAGTACCAGAAGGAGGGGGTGCATCGTGAATATGGTGTTGCTTGTGGAAAGGAGTTTGGTGCAGTGCTTGAGTGTTGTAGCTGGTGTACATGAGCTAAAGGGGCATGATGCACTCTATATACACGGCAGATTCACGGTTCTCAGTCCGGTTGAGGGCTGAACTGCAGGTCTCGCCAGTTGGGACGAGCCGTTGGATGCGTGGAATGTTCCTCAGCCCTGGCGGCTGAGGGGCTACTCTTCTCGATGTGATGGCCTGATTCTCTGCACTGCATGAGGAGGCTTGACGAAGTAAAACTTGATTCGGATGGGACAGGTTGATTGCAGTCAACGTTTAGTGGCCGAAACGCAAGTTTGCATTCCTCAAGGTTCATGCATTGCGACGTGTTTGGTAGATGGCCATAACGAATGACTTGGCATAGGGCAACTGAGAATGTCCCTTGTTACCGTCGGCTGCCGCAAAACCATGTGCCCGCCATGCTCAAAGCTAGTCTCCGGGATGTTGGAGGATAACTAAAGACTCCATCACACCGCAAGTTGGAGAACAGTGGTCTGGCTTGAGCATGTTTCAAGCCTCGGCCTTGAGCTGAGAGCCGTTTCAGGGATTCTTTCCGCGGGTTTATCCGCTGTGGCTGCCACCGGGAATGAGAGAGACGCCTCGTCTTTGAGAGCAAAGACATGTATCGCACCCGAGATGCAGCACTGCCGGGATCCTGTGCTAGCCGAGGTAGCCAAAGACAGTAGACGCAGACCTGCTCGCGTTCATGTACCCAAGGCAGATGAAGACGGCGACTGCGAATATGGGGTTGCCGTTGTCCAGGCCTGGCCGTATTAGCAAGGAGTTGGGTTGATGGACTCGGGACTGCCTGATAAGACGAGTGATGGAATGGACTCTTGTCAAGATGCTTATCGAGAGGATGCAATGCTAACAAGGACACAGATACAATGCCCCCTATCCCCACCCCTAAGACACCCTGCTCGCCACAGCCGTATACGCCATCAACTCGTCCAACGCCTCCCCGTGCTCCCTCTCAATAACCTCGACATGTCTCTCCGACCTCGGCGTGATGCAGCACCCAAACGGCAGAGGACTCGAATTGAAGCCCTCAGAGTAGGCAAAACTGAAAAGTCAGCACCATCATGACACCCCCCTCTAGAAAAACTCACATGTCAACATCGACGTCCCTCCCCTTTTCGTCCTTTGCGGGATTCACGTCAAACCCCCAGAGCACACGCGCAATGTTGATGGCCACCGACGCGGACCCGAGGTGCATGCCCGGACACACGCGACGGCCCCAGCCAAACGCGCTGTGGCCGAACGTACCAGGGTAATCACGCTTTTCCAAGAACCGCTCCGGCTTGAACTCGTGGGGGGAGGGGAAGTCGGCCTCGTTCAGATGAACTGGGAATGTCAGCGGTCAATTACACCGACTTGAGGTAATACCTACTTGTCCAGAGAGGCGCGATGATGGTGCTCCCCTTGGGGATGAACATTCCCTTGTAGACGTGGTCAGCCGTACTAGCATGGGGTGTACCCCCTAGGACAGCGACAGGACGCCAGCGGAGAGTCTCGGATGCGATAGCCATGATGTACTCCAGCCTAGGCAGATCCTCAAACGTAGGAAGTCGATCTCCCCCGACGACGCGGTCGAGTTCCTGCTGAGCTCGCGGGATGAACTGTCTTCCAAACTTGGCACACGCAAGGAGGAAACTAGCCAGAGAACCAGCCGACTGTCTCATGATTAGACAGCTCGCTTCTGGACAGGACAACTCACCGTCTCTACGCCCGCGCCAAAAGGCGACCCGGCAGTGTACGCAATCTCGAGATCAGACATGCCGAGGCTGTCCTGCTCCTCGAGGAGGTGTCTCGCGAAGCAAGCCGGGGCGACGCCCCTGTCCATCTTGTCGCGCACCTCGTCCATGAGCTCCGTGTACAGACGGATATCCTTTTCCCTCTGCTGGAGGACCTGCGCCTTCCACGGGGCGAGGAAGCTGGGGATGTGCTTGAGCAGGGGGTACCGTTCGACAGCGAATTTCCCAGGGATGCTGACCAGTTAGTGGAGGCCTGGAAAAGACGACAGAAGACATACTTGACCATTGTTAGACGCTCCATGGATTCGCCGTTCCTCTGGACGACGATATCCGTCCTGACATCCTCTACTCTCCTCCCATACGTGACAGTCACAATGACCGACGCCGCATACCGCTCCAGATGGGTTCGGAAGTCCCCCGGCGTCTTTAAGAGATCATGCATCAGCACCTTTGACTCGAGGCTCTGTATGGGCCGATACGTCTCGCTCTGGCGCTGCATGAAGCCGCTGTGGAGCAACTTGCGCCATCTCCTCCAGTACGAATCATACGGCGCCATGAGTCCCCTCATGCCTCCAGAGAGTAGCTCACCCCCCATGATGAAGCGCGGACGGGAAGAGAAGACGGCGCCCTTCTTCTCGAGGAGGTCCCACGCGGCCTGTGCGGAGCCCAGCACGATGGTGGGCGTCGGGCCGAGCTGGAGGTAGACCACGTCGCCGTGCTGCTGGCTGAGCTCCTGGAACCAGAGCCACGGCTTGCGGATGCCTGTCCGGATGGTCCTAGGGCCGGGGGGCAGCTCCGAGCGGTGCGAGTAGAGCTTCCATTCTTGTTGGAGCTGCGGCGAGTCAGTGGTGTGTAATCAGGGGAGATTGATTGATGCCTTGCCCTTGGGAATATGAGGGCTAGATACCCGAGGGCTGCGACCGCGAGAGCGAGGATGATCATGGAGTCGGGCGGTAGGTAACCTGAATGTAATTTCTGATGGATGATTTCTGGATAATTCTGACATCTGCGGATTAAGTATGGCCTTGACTGCCTGTGCCAACTGCCGACATTCGCTGCCGCCCGTCAGCCAAGCACGCTCCTTTGACCTCGACGCAAGCGAATGCCCTAGCGATGACATCCCCCACAACCCCCGCAGCCTAAACTGCATGGGGATGCGGAGACCCCCGGACTGACAAGCGGCAACTGACAAGCGAGGCAACCCCGGGTAATCAAGCGCGTGGTATATCATGTCCTTGACTTCCTTCTTGTGTCCTTTCATTGACACACCACATCAAAATGAAGAGCGACGCTTGGCTGAGCAAACCCTTCCTGACGTCCCTGTTCCTCGGAATAGGAGGCTTCCTCTACGGATAGTGAGTCCCCCGTGCACACACCCGACTCGTGCTCACCATCGTCAGCGACTCGGGCATCATCACACCGAGCTTGGCCCTGGCCTCGTTTCTGACGTACTTTGGGAATCCCGATCCTCCTCTGCGGGGAGCCATCGTGTCCGTCTACCAGGCGGGAGGTGCGTATGCTGTATCAGATCTTTATTCAGATGCTGATCAGTGTAGCTTGGTTAGGGAGTGCCTCTGTGGGCATCACGAGCGACAGGTTCGGCCGCCGCAAGGCCATCGCGTTTGGATGCATCTGGGGCGTCATTGGGGGTGCCCTCATGGCCGGGGCGGCTCACGTGGCGATGCGTATGTGCTCGACTCCAGGTCTGATGTAATTAACACTGTCTAGTCATCATGGGAAGACTACTCATCGGGTACGCTGTCGGGACCATCACAGGCGTAGCTCCTGTGTTTGGCGCCGAGATTGCCAAGGTACGTTTCGACTCGTTGTAGGAACCTGCACTGACAGTGTCAGACCCATGAGCGAGCCAGAATCACTGCCGTCAACCAGATGAGTAAGTCACCTACTGGTCAACAACTTGACCACCACTAACTCTTCAGTGGTCGCCTGGGGCTTCTTCGTCGCCCTGTGGACGGGCGTCGGCGAGGGCAAGTGGCAGAACCCCAACCAGTGGCGCCTCGGCTTCGCCATCCAGAGCATGCCCGCCCTGCTCCTCGGCGTGGGCGTCCTCTTCCTCGGCGAGTCCCCCCGCTGGCTGTGCCTCAAGGGGCGCCACGACGAGGCCGAGAAGGCCTTCAGGGGGTACCACTACGACGGCACAAACGACGAGTGGTGCCGCACAGAGTTTACAGTCATCCAGGTCAACATCGCGGAGGAGCTCCAGGCGCAGAGCCGTCTATCGTGGGGCGACCTGTTCAAGACGCCTGCGTTCAGGAAGCGCCTCTTTATAGGATCCTTCGTGTGGGCGGCTGCCATGCTTTCCGGCATCTCCTTCGTCCAGTACTACCAGACAGCCATATACGCGACTCTCCAGTTCGACCAGGACCGGCAGCTCCTCGTGAGCGGTCTGTACGGGTCTGTCGCGCCCGTCGCGTGCTTCATGTCGCTGTTCTTTGTCGACAGGGTCGGCCGCAAGAAGATCCTCGTCGTGAGCTCTTCCCTGCTGTCGCTGTGCTACATGATCATTACTGTCCTTGCGGCGACGTATCCTGCTCTCCCTGGGGTGCCGACGAATGCTGCTGCCCAGAGGGGTCTCATCGCCTGCATCTTTGCCGTCTCTGCAAACTACTCTGCTCTGCTGGGTCCCATGACCTGGATCATTCCGTGAGTCTCTCATATATTTCTGTGGTTCTTGCTGATAGGTTAGCCCCGAGGTGTTTACTACGGAGCTGCGGGCAAAGGCGAATGCCATCGTCCAGGTGGTCCATTACTCCATCAGCTTGGTCATCACCCAGTGCTCGCCCATCGCCCTGGCCGAGGTGGGCTGGAAGTACTATGTGAGTTGGGCAGCTTTTAGTGTACGCATCTGCTGACAGTGACAGATCCTGTTTGTTCTTACGAATGCCTTCTGCGCCGTCATCTTCTTCTTGGTGTATCCCGAGACTAGGGGTGAGTATGTCCGTCCTGGTTTAAACTGTTGCTCACTCGGTGCAGGTAAATCCCTCGAGGAGATTGACGAGATCTTTGGCGACGTCAAGGTCGTTCGCGAGGAGGATGTCAAGTTTTCTGAAAAGGTGGGGGTTGAGACTCGGGAGAGGAGGAGCGAGGGTGCCTAGATGGATAGTATCATGGATAGAAGCAAGCATTAGCTATCATCCGGAGCTGAACTGACTGCACATGCGTCAGAGCACTTTGTTCCCCCAGCTCGAGAAGACCAAATATATAGACATAGCATCCTACCTCATCCCGCCCTTTATTTCTGTCGCCAGTGCCGCAATCTCTGTGAGCGCACAAGACTCCCCTTCCATCTCCTCCACATCCAGAGAGACACTCAACGCCAGGCCAACAACCACCTTCAACACGCGATGCAGTAAAAGACAGAAAGCCGTGCCATAGCGCACCCCAGGAGACGTCCCCCCCATGACCTTCTCAAGAGCCCCGAGATACTTGTCCTCCCAGGACTGCAGACAGCCAAGGATCAGTCCCCTCGTCATATTCAACTCGGCCACTTGTTCATTCCTCCGCAGATCCGTCACACGACCCAGAAAGTCCAGTGTCCGCGCAGACACGACGCTCAGGTCGCCGCGGGCCGAGTCGCACAGAGAGATATTTCCCGTTGACGCTCTAGGACCCGGGTACCCCGATGCGAAGAGCTTGATGGCGAACACGTCGAGGTGAGGAAACCCCGGATTATAACAGGGAACCACAGCACCCGAGTCGCTCACGCCGGGACGGCTCCTGTATTGGTACATGATGCGGAGGCCAATGGTGAAATGCTGCAGGGCAGTTCTGTAGTCCCCCATCATGACCTCTATGCTTACAAACATCTGGCAGCATACCAGAGCGGCCAGGGCAGATGTCCGGCCGGGCTGGTCCCTCAGTCGGGACGCCAAGCTGGAGACTGCGGCATTGTACGCGTCCAAGCTGCGTCTGTTGACAATGACTGTCCTCTCGTCGTGCAGAACGGTGAGGGAATCGAGTGCGTGGCGGATAGCCGGATCGGAGAGGTTCGCCAGCGTTGCTCGCGCCTCGTTCTCGTAGCACACGCTGGGTCGGCGGTTGCGGTGGAAGTACTGCGCTATCTTGTTCACCTGGTCGGCCGTGACTATGGACTTTGGCTGCTGCAGAGAGAGGGACACAGAGGTGAATGCTCGGAATACAGACGGATACCCGTCGCAAATCCTATGGGTGGACACGCAGCGCTGGCATGCAGGCCGTCCTTCGTCGCACTTGACTCTCCGGATCCTGCTGGGTCAGCATCACGGTCTTGCTCGACTGTCGTGGCCTCACCTGCAGGTGTGGCAGCCCGTCTTTGTCTTTGGCTTGAATTTCCGTCTCAACGGTGGCTTGCGGCTTGGTGCATCTTGGGGGAGGGGCATGTTGGATGGCTGCTGGCGATACACGGGCACTGTTGCTCTTAAATAGGAAAAGGGAACGACAGTGCAAGTAATCGGGGAGTAAGACGAATGAGAAGAGTCATTGACGTAGGACCCCGCCAGTAACTCTGAGCCGCGACTAGGCCGGTTCAGGAAATCTGAACGACACAACCAATCGCCTCTATCATCATCGGCGTTGTTAATGCCGTCAGTGGCTATTTAACAGCCGTTTCCGTCAGCTACTCCTATCACCATGCGCCCCTTGATCCTGACAGCATTCTGGCTGGCCAACGCGTCAAAGCCAAGACTACTCGCTAGTTCCCGCCTTCAGTCAGCATCGAGAACCTCACCATCCTTCTAAAACCGGCCATCTCTACAGCATCAACCCTCTCCACGGCCATACTCCCCACCTGTTCGCCTCATTCGCCCCGTGCTCTTCCGCCGTCTTTGGGCTCGAGTCCCCGTCGGCAAACACCATCGTCGCAATAACCTTTCCTAGGACGACAGCCTACTGTAGCAGGGGTCCAATGTCGTCCAGCACGTCACCCTCGCCGAGACGGGGGGTGTAGAGACAAAGGCGTTTCCTGTACCGTCGGCGGGATGGCTCAGCGGTCTGACGCCCGTGCCGCACTGTCTGCTCATCGCTGAGTCGCCGGCTCTGTTCTCCCTCTGGACACGCGTCAAAAGCGTCTTTAAAGATCCGCTGTTTGCCCCTGTGCCGGACCCCGACTCGGACCTCGTGCTGGGTATCAATGGGGTTCACGCCTGGGACCATGGCTGTACTTTACCCATACGAATCAGCGCTTGTACGGTCGTATTGCCATTACTCACGAGGGCCTTGCGGTGGGGTGATTGCGCAGGGCATCGAGTGCTCGACATCTGATGACTTTGTCCTGAGGCGTGACGGCGTCGGATTCCTCACTACCGCTTTTGGTGGTGTCAATGGTATTGAGGAGATGACGGATAAGGGTGAGGGCGGCATGGTGGCTTCCTGGGAGTATGGATCCGCGACCATCAGCTAGCCCGTCGCGGCTGCGTTTATTCAGACGAGGCGAGATGAGGGCGCTCTGTACTTTGTAACCCCGGGGGCGTACAATGGTCCCAACATGACTTATACAGGTTTTCGCTGAATGTCAAGTGAGTTTAGAAGGTATAACGGGCAAGAACAGGGGCCGCAGATGTTGTATGCTTCAGACAAGAAGGGACGACGCTTGTCTGGTAGCCTATGATCCTAATTATTAACGCCGTTCCGTAATATAACATCCGGTATAGTGTAATAGCTAGCATTTCGCACTCTTATAGCGTGAGTGACCATCGCGGTGATATTCCCTTGGCATGATCCGCCTGAGCTTGCCATGGGAGTAAAGAGACTCCCGCCTGGGTCACCGAGAACCTCTAATACGGCTTAATATCCATGGTTCGATTTCCTGTACCGGAGTCACTTGATATCTTTTTGTGTAATTTTTTAACGACGGCGGCAGACGGGAGTGGCCCAGGACGTCGGGAGAGGTCCCCTGGCCGCCCTTGACGTGATACTGATAATCACAAGCAATATTATCTCTAGCAACGTCGAGGGCAAATTAATAAAGCGATGGTCCTGTTCTTATATTATTAGACCTGAGCCGGCTTGTCACGTCCGGGACTGCGACATTTAGTAGGCAAGGTTACCTCTCCTTCATTGTGTGATACCACTGGCTGTATCTGCTCCACCCTGATAGTGTTCCCTGGGCTGGATAAAGCAGCTTGGACTCTAGCTAGTCCGTGTTCTGCAATCTATATGTTTAATGCAATGCTAACGACCATGCTTCTCGATAGCCCTGGCGGTGTTCGACTTGCCAACGTTGGCTGAGCGGCGAGGGACGTGGGAGCGAAACAGACCGAGTCCAGCTCCGTGCTTCTTGTATGCTGCCAGCTTCCCTCTCCAGCACATACGACCATAGCTCTTAGAAATCACCGGATCCCGTCTGCTCTCCACCCGTTAAGCTGAGAAGCGGCGAATTAGTACTCGGGTCGGTGACGACCGGGGAATCCTCGCTGTTGTATGTTTTTGTCTGGGCAATCCTCTTTTTGCCTAGTTTAGGTCTATTTAGTTATCACTAGTTGTCCTCCTGGAGAGCATGTCTAGAGGCCCTGACAACCTGACTCCTAGAGTGGTGCTGGTGAGTTCTCTGTCATCTGTCTCGCGTAGTTCTCCTAGCAACCCTAGATATATCTCAAGACGCAGCGGGTCATCCGAGTCTTTTAATCCGACATGTCGGTCAGGAATACATTCACTCGGACGTGATAATCTATTAGCTGGATAGTGAAACAGGTATAACGTACGGTTTCGCTCCTCGCTGCCTTTGACATGTGCGACACGTTGTTTAGAATCTGGCGCTGTTGAATGTCAGTCGAGGTCTTGGTTGTTGTTTCATCACTCGCTGTCCGGTCTGCCACGGCCGTTGTTGGATCGACCCCGGATGACGACCAGGCCGTGGGAATAGAGGGAATCAGCGGCATCCCGGACCCGACCCTGGGCTTGTCCAGGTTGGCGGGCGGTTCTAATAGAATGTAATCGGTTGCTGTCGAGAGTAAGAGTGTCTGTGATCCGGTAACTCGTGGATTTAGTAACTTTGGTATTAAAAAAGAGTAACTAGCGTAACGGTCTCTGAAATCTAGGACTCAAGGAGAACCCTCGTGGACTCTTTGAGCACCGCGTCCAGAAAAGGCATCCTGTTGACCTCTGGCCGCTTGGGAGTTTGTGGATAGCGTGCCGGCCTGGATCTCGTGCTCGAGTGCAGCTCTCGCGGCGGGGTTCTTGGAGAGAAAGCACAGCGTGTATGTGAGCATGCCGGCGGTGGAGGGATACAGACATGCATCATCATCGGGGTGGCCACATCCCTCGGTCTTATATTAGGAAGTATCGGATCAGGATATAGACGCTGACACGCGAGAGCACAGGAGACGCGTCTGGTAGTCCCGTACAGGAGAGGCTCCCCTGCGTGACGTCTGGGCACTCCCTGCCGATCCAGGACGAGGACATGAACCTGCTGCCCCTTGGCCCTATGCAGGGGGAAGACTCGTCGACGCTCGCATGCTACACCGAGCTGTCGAGGATACAGGGCGTCATGGGAGAAAATATCTACCGCAAGAAGCAAAAGTCTGGTCCTGGTCTTTCCGTCTGTGTGCAGCACATCATGGACCATCTGTCGGACTGTTTCGACAGGCTGCCGGAGGGCATGCGGGACAAGATGCCTGATTCGGGGGACCCGCGAGTTCGTGTCCACCTATCTGCACTGCTACCACTGCATCAATATGACGGCCCGGCCGATTCTCCTATACGCTGTCCAGCGGCATCTGGCGCCGAATTCAAACGTAGAATGGTCTGTCGCCGGATACAGTCCATGTCGTTGATAGGGCCATCTCTGCGGCGCGGTCCAGTGCCTCGATATTAAACGCTGCTGTCAAGTACAATCTCGTCGGTGAGTGTCTCTGAGGGCGATCCGGCGCCCCGGGCAAGAGGTCCTGGAGTCGATTGATATTGACGTGGACAGGCAGTGGATTGAGACGGCGCTGAGCAGACTGCAATCTTTTGCTCTCCTCCGCGACAGACATGAATCCGTGTCTAAAGATGGAGAGACGAGCAGGGTCGACCTTGGAATAGTAGGTGGCCTCTCTGGGGGTCGACTCGAGGTCCATGAGGATGCACGCCTCGAGGACGGGGACGAGGGCGTTGGGCGAGACCACGATGGCCTGGGTCTTGTCGATGATGATGGCGGGGCCGTGGAGCTCGACGTTTGATCCCAGGTCTCCTAGCAGATACACCGGCATCCTTACGAATCCAATGTCCGAGTCAGAGTAGACGTCTGTGTGCTGATACGGGGCTTTGGCATCCTTTATGCTTGGCTTCTCCCTCCTCGGTGTCTTTGAGGGCGGTGCTATGCCGGGCACTGCATTCTTTCTGAGCTGTTTCTACAAAAAGACGGAGCTGTTCTTCCGAATAAGCATATTCATCACGTCGAGTTACTTCGTTTAAAGACTCTTGCTGCAGGTAAGAGGCATCAGCAGCCGCGNNCAGTTTTTACACAACAGCATCTCAACAAACCCAATGCTCGAGTTCCTTGGCCAGTTCGTTTAGTAGAGTGTTAGCAGCAAAACTTTCGTGAGTGATGCTTCTTGTTGGCGTGTCGAGTGCTGACAGTTGCAGAAACGTTCCCAGCTGGAGAGCGAGTGCCATGGTCATCAGCAGATGGCGAAACATATTCTTCTTTGAAGGCCTGGCAAGACATCATTTGACTCTGTTGAGGCCATCTGACAGCTGACATGTCAAAGATGGACATATCTATCTAGGGATTCGCCTTTATTCCATACTGGCCACACTATCAATCTCTCCCCGCAGTCCTTGTGCTTCTGTTGCTCACACAATAGGGCCAGGGCGAGCGGTGCAAGGGATCATAGGATTCAGGGCTTGACGGATCAAGAAAAGTTGGCTCTAGGTCACCGGAATCCAGAGTTTCAATACATGGGGTGAACAGCTGTTACTACCCATCAGACTTAATTATCACTGGATTCTTCTAGCAGTGAATAAAGCCGTTCTATTCCGGTATGCACTCTCCCGTGCCGCCTTATAGTACGGCACTCATTTCACGACGAGGCTAAACTAGATAGAACGCGTCTACCGTCCCCGCATGCCTCGAACCTTGTTTGGCGTTGCCGTCCGAGTCCCTGGTGTAGATGGCCAGCCGCCGTGAACAAGGCGGCATTGTGAGGATGAGCGTCGCCAGCAGCACCAAGTCGGAGAATGCTTGAGACACTGACGGGACCAACAGATGGCCGTGTCGAGTTTATCACAGACGATCCAAAAACGCACCTGTCTATTTCCTTGCTCCAACAAGGGTTATTCTGTATAGTTCGGCACGCTTTCTCATAGACTACTATACTAATCACTTTCCAGTCCTCCCTTCATCCGAATAATAACCTCTTCTAGAAGCACTCGAGTTCCTCCACCCTTAACTAGTCCCGTAAAGCCTACGAATATCGGTATCCGACTCCGAGCACGAGTATATTCTTATAGTCGACGCAGAAGTTGCCACCTCGGCTCTCTATAACTTGGCTCTTGTCACTCCCGGAACCGCCGGCATGGTCAGCTGGCTGCTGTGAGATGGGTCGATTCGCCGCAGCGTCAGGTGTTCGGGATGCCGGTGTTCCGGCGATATAGATGCTCTCGGGCAAACGCCCGTTGCAATCTCGTGAGGATCTCGCCACACGGGTGTTGTGGAATGTGAGTGAAAGTTAAAAACACTATAGACTGGACTGAAAGTCCTCAATGCGGGAATATACTATTTTATCTCCCCCTTACTCTTATAGCACGAGTATAAAAGCCGACTAGAATTGCCGTTCCTCGGGTAATTTCCCCGCCGCATCCGGTGATTTAACCCCTCGGGTTTAAGTTACTTTCTCTTCCTCCTTATTATCTAAAAAGTCCTATTCTATCACTCTTAACCTACGTATCAACATATCCTATCTATTCTGTCCTCCCATCTCCCCCCCCCGCCTCCTCACCATGGACCTGTTGCGCTATGTCTCCCTGAAACTCACCGTCGTCTTCATGAGGCTTCTCTTCCGGTGGCAAAAGCCTAAAGTGGACCTCTCCCTACCGGCCGGCCTCGGGCGGAGAGCAGTCCGCATCCCGTCGCGTGATCCCGCTCGCTTCATCGACGCGTGGCTCTACTCACCAGCAGGGTCGGCCGAGAAGAGGCCAATCGTCGTGAACTGGCACGGGAGCGGCTTCGTTCTCCCGAATCTAGGCGACGACCACGAGTTCTGCGTCCGCGTCGCACAGGAGACCGGCTCTGCCGTATTAGACGCCGACTACCGCAAGGGACCTGAAGTACCGTTCCCCGGAGCCGTCCACGACGTCGAGGACGCCCTGAGATGGGTGGCGAGCCGGCATCGCGAGTTTGACCTGGGACGCGTGGCCGTCACGGGGTTCAGCGCCGGCGCGAACCTGGCCCTGGTGGCATCGTCGGTCCTGAGAGAGAACTACCCGTCGATCAAGATACAAGTCGTCTTTGCCATGTACCCCCCCGCGGACATCTCCGTCGATCCGGGAGCCAAGACCGTGCCTCGTCCGATAAAGCCGATCCCGGCGGCCATGGCGCGTGTGTTCGACGCCTGCTACCTCCCGGATGTCGAGCTGCGGTCCGATCCCCGTGCGTCACCTGCATTCGCGGATCCCGCACTCTTCCCCCCCGTGGTTGCCATCTTGACATGCAGCGGGGACACCCTGAGGCCAGAGGGGAACGCCATGGCCGCCAAGCTTGAGGATGGGAGGCGTCGGGTAGTCAACAAGACCCTGGAAGGCGTTGGTCATGCATTCGATAAGGGTGTTGTTGAGGGAACTGCCGAATGGGAACGGCGGGAACTGGCATACTCGATGGCTGTAACAGAGCTCAGATCCGGACTGGCCAGCTGATGGACTAGGGAAATAGTACAAGGTGCGCTGGTTTCCATCCAGGCCTCATTCCCCTCTCCTTATCGACCTCCAGCGTGCTACAGTGTCCAACGTCCAAGAACCCCTCGTTCCTTTCAAGTCAAGGTCCACGTCCACAAAGCCCTCGACAGTCTTCACAGATATCACTTCCCCCACGTCAACTGCACCTCCGCACAGCTCCTCCCCAGATCCGCCCACTCCATAGCCCCCCACCCATCCGGATTCTCGCTCGCCTGCACGAAATGCTTCATCGCCAGCACCGCCTGCGCAGCCCACTTGTCGGCGCTCACCCTCCCCACGCCCGTAGCCAACGGGGTCATCAGGACGCTCCTGATCTCTTCATCGTCACTCTTCTTGCCGTCTCTCACATCCCTGTTGTGGTTGTCAATCTCGCACAGCAGACTCCACACGCACTCGTACACCACCTCCCTGTCCCAGCGCACATCGTCGGGAACCCTCATGGTCGGACAGATGGCCACACGACGAGCACCCCACACGTTCCTGGACCGGGCGGCGAACTCGTCGGGTATGTCGATGAGGGTGCACGTGCCCGGGGGTGCGAACCCGCGCCATCTGCGGTAGACCTGGGACTGGGCCGCGCGGGTGAGGCCGTGGTAGTCGTCGACGGGGGCAAAGGCCCGCGAGATGGCGTCGTCGAAGGCCCCGTCGAGGCGGGCGTACGAGTTGGCGGGGGACACGACGGTGTCAAAGGTGACCGTCGGCGGGAGCTGGGAGAGGGCGCAGTTGTGGATCTGGATGGGGATCGAGGAGGGGAGGCGGTGCGAGTGGCGGGCTGAGGAAAAGGCCGAGATGAAGTGGTCTTCCATGCAGAGGAGGTGGATCTGGGGGATGGCCGAGGTGGACATTGTGAGTGCTTTAGATAGTCAAGGTCTGGATTTGGAATGGCAGTGATGGTCATGTCTAGAGGTCGATGGTCGATGGTCGATGGTCGATGGTCGATGGCTGCCTAGATCGACACGTGTCAGCACATTGGGGGCGAAATAGACCATAATAGTACTTGACAATACCTAAGTACGTGCATCCCTGCTCAAGGCCCATTCCACAAGCGCTTCCGGCCTCTCCTCCAGCTCCGCCTTACAGTCCATCAGCCACCTCCAGTGCGCCTCGCAGTCATCAAAGTCCCGCACCGCCTCCTCATGCCACTCGTCCATGTCCCTCAGGGCCCATGCCGTGTCGCCGCTCAGCTTCATCCGCTCCCACATATCCCCCCACTGGTCCAGCCGCAGCCTCAGCAGGGCTACGTCGGCATGGTTGGCGATGTAGTGGATGCTCTTATGCAGGCAGGGCGTGTTGCTGGTGAGGTGTTTAACCTCTCTGCGGTACTTTTTGGGGAATCCGTCTCGGCACCACGAGTTGACGTAGTTCCAGCCCTTCTGGAGCTGCCACGACAGCATGAGGAGCTGCATGTCGATGAGGCAGATTATCCAGCCGAGGAGGACCTGCCCCAGCTCGTGGCGGCCATGGGCCTCTGCGAAGCAGGCGTTGCACCGCGATCCGTTGACGAGCGCCTCGGTTATCTGCCTGTCGTCCCAGGATGGGCTCGACACGTTGTCTCCCGTGTGGACGACAGGCTTCCAGTGCTGGAACACCCCCCCAAAGCGAAACTCGCGTAGCTCCTTCCAGGTGGCGCATCCACGGCACCGCACCATCCACATTGTCCAGAGCTGGTTCCGGGCGTCCTCTCGGTAGATCCTCGTCAGGGGTGCGTCGAATGATGGCTGCTCCGCTTCCAGATAGTCGGAGAACCCCGGAAAATATCGATCCAGGTGTGTTCCAAACACCATCTGCCGGTTGGGAACAATGGGGACCTGCAGGGTGCCGCCGGACCCATCGAGCCTCGGCTTCAGCTCTCCCCGCATGTACCGGCACTCATTGCACTTGCGCAGCCAGCGCTTCTCCCCGCAGCGCTCGAGCTCGATGGACAGCGCCTCGGCGTCCAGGATGCGAAGTCTTGCGGTTGGAATCTGGTGATGGGGCGGCGCCGCGTGCCCGCCGCGTCCACCTCCACCCCTTGGGCGACGTATGCCGCGTGCACTCGTCACGCAGAGGAAATACCTGCGCCGAACCTCTGCGTCCGCAGCCGCCTCCTGCCGCTGTCGGCGCCTCTGCCGCTCGGCCTCATACCCCGATGGTTCCCATGTGGTGAGCGCCTTGGCGACGGGGGAGTCGGGGAACGGCTTGCGGTAGCCGAGCCGCAGGATGGAGTGGTTGTCGAACTGCGTGTGGGGGAGGAGGCGGAGACACGAGGTGCACGCCCAGCGGATGGAGAGCCATCTCTCAGTCGTCCAGTCCGGGTTGAGGTAGTTGTCGCGGGACCGGAAGAAGGGAGCTGTTCCGCCGTGCTCGACCACCGTCTCGAGGGCGAGGAGGCGCTCGGCAAAGTGCTTCCTCTGGGGGTTGATGAGGCGGCGGAAGCGGGTGGCTGTCTGGCTGATGGAGATGAGGGCGACGGGGTCGAGGAGGCGGATGATGGAGCATTGGAGCTCTGTGGGGAGAAGCTCCAGAGACATGCTGGCGGTCGATGGGTGTAACGTTGAAGGTTGACAGCGGGAGATGCTCATTTAACGTTTCGGACGTTGAGACACGTGGGGCCAACGGTGACGGCGAGTGAGTCAGCTGAGATAATAGAGGGCCCACACAGCGAGTCAGCCAGGATGTTCCTTCCTCAAGCAAGAACTGAGGTTCTCACAAAGGGCTTTGCCTCGGAGCAATGGTACTGCGATTCGATTGCATTTGGAAAGTGGTCACACCGTTACCCAATTTGATGCTGGGGAAGAACTTGCCCTCAGCAGGCAACTGAACTTGCACTGACGCAAGGGACCGAGGTCTTTCATCCGTTCACATGTGAAGCTGAAGATAGGCCCTACTGGCATTGCACTAATAAAGGATGCCCTCACTTTACGGCATATTTTCAGTCACGAGTCCGGGATACTGGGATACTATCGAGCTAGAAAGTGCTTTCTTTACCGTCTCTAATTTAGGTAGACTGATGTGCTCAAAAGGCCATTCCTTGTAACCATTTGACTCCCCTATCCACACAGCCGGAGATTAATGCGCAGGGATAAAGAGGAGAAACAGTTCACTTGATGGCCCAGTGCATCGGGACTTACTACGCCGAGTCCGGACAGACTGGAACTCTGGCACACTGCCGGTATCCAAAATCAACCTTTAACAGCCGGCATATAGAAACCACTCTATTTTCCGAGAGTCACGCCCCATGTCATACCCCGAACAGGAGGTGACTCAAATGCCCGAGAATGAGCATTATGCCTGGTTAGTAGTCCTCGGGAGCAAGTATCAACTGGGCTGCCCTGAAGCTGCTCTCCAACATTGGAATTTAGATAGCTCCCCTGAGAGATATTGGACTGTATCAAAGTCCAATGGACGCCGTGAGCACCTGAGTTGCTGTCCTGCCTCTCGTCCCAAGGCGCTGCTTGGGGAGTTGGGCGCGGCTGTCCATTCCGCCCAGCGCCCGAGGAAAGGACAACAGGGGGGCAGCCATCAAGCCCCTGTGCTTTTAGTTCTTCCCGCGTGAGTCAACGGGGAGATGATCTGCCTCGTCTATTCAGGATGCGGGGTTTTTCTCGGCCGACGTTGGCGGAAATCCATTATCCCACGGCTGCCGACCTGCAGCAACGAGAATGGCATACAGTTCGCCGTCTAGCTTGTCGAGACCTACAGCTGTATTTACCGAGAAGGGAAGGTCATAGTATGCAGTGGGAATAACCCTTGACCCTATGCTGATGGTGCAGCGGTATGTTTCCGCACTTGTGCACTCAATGGAACATTGTTTCGGAAAAGTCCAAGTTAGATATAGCAAGAACGTCAAGTCAGCGTGCCTAGCTAGGGATGATTAGAATCCCTAGATTACACGCCTTGTCGTCATCGTAAGGGCGTGGACATTGCATTGCAACGACAGGCTCCCCTAGACAAACCTACGGAAACAAAAAGGCAACACCAACAAGTAAAGCTGGGAAGACAAGCATGTCATGCTACGCCGTACGCTTAGAACCTGCAGTCTCTACCCCTGCTCGGATAAGCCTATCACTTCAAGTCCAAAGCAACCCTCTCAACCTGATAAGACATATAATGTTACTCGTCAAGATCAGTATTCCATCTGCCCCGCGCGTTGAGTGAAACCCAGTTGCAGGACGCCAGCGTTCCTTCGTCCTGCATGTCAGCTTACAATGCAGTCTCAACAGCTTGTGAACTATATCAGAGGGCGTTCCCTCAACACCTTCAATCATCATCCAAATACTCCTAAACATTTTCAAAGTACAAGATGACCCCCGAAGAGACCCAGACCTACCTCCGGAGCCTCGTGGCCCCTCTTCGCAACCAGATACCCACCCCCCTCCTCCACCGCCCCAGCGAAGCCGGCCTCAAGTACGAGGACGTCTTCTTCCCCTCCGAGGACGGCACCCCGCTTGAAGCGTGGTACATCCCGAGGCCCGGGTCGGACAAGCTCATCATCGTCAACCACCCGCTCCGGTGCAACCGATCTGGGTTCCCCGCGCACATAGAGCCGTGGAAGTCGTTCCTGGGCGGGTCCGCCACGGGCAACGACTACGAGCTCAACTTCATCCCCGACCTAGAGATCCTGCACGGCGCGGGATACAACGTGCTCGCGTACGACATGCGCAACTTCGGCAACAGCGCGCAGGCCAACGGCGGGGTCTCGGGCACGGGACACTTTGAGTCGAGGGACGTCATCGGATCGCTCAACTACGTGCGCAGCAGGCAGGACACCAGGGACATGACAATTGGACTCTTCAGTCGGTGCCTCGGCGGCATAGCTACTTTTCTTGCGGTGCACCGTCGGCCAGAGGTGTTTGAGGGCGTGCGCTGTCTTCTCGTCCCGAATCCGCTCTCTTACAGGCCCTTTGTCGAGAGGGCCCTCGAGATGGCTGGTCTCGGGGACCGGTTCGACGAGGTGGACGGTCTGGTCAGGATCGAGTCGAGCTTCGGCATCGACGAGCTGTCGCCCATTCCGATCATGGGGAGCATCCGGATCCCGACTTTCATCTACTCGGTGCGCAACGACATCCTGACAAAGGAGAGCGATGTGCAGACAATGTACGACTCGATCCCTGTCGAGGATAAGAAGCTGCACTGGGTTGACGGGACGGTCCGGATGAGGGGTTACACGCACTTTCAGGATAATCCGCAGATCTTTGTTGAGTGGTTGGCTCAGCATATGGAGTAGTTGCGGTCATTATAGACAGATCAAAAGTGGGCTGTGATGAACCAAGATTATCCACCGCTATGATGATCCTGTCAAGGTGATGTTCTGGGGTGATAATGTAAGCATACAGGCTATAGTGGTCCCTCCTGGTGGTATATTACATCGAAATGCCATAGATGTATATATACCTATCAAGCTCAAGACACCAACTAACTCTTACCCACCAACTACTCCCCCCTCGCAGCCCACACGATAGCCCGCCGCAGCGTCTCT
The DNA here is from genome assembly GCA_013618265.1 of Fusarium albidum. Taxonomy (NCBI): domain Eukaryota; kingdom Fungi; phylum Ascomycota; class Sordariomycetes; order Hypocreales; family Nectriaceae; genus Fusarium; species Fusarium albidum. The sequence continues at coordinate 61,867 of JABFEP010000773.1, forward strand.
ACGAACCACTCATCCTCGTAAGCCCCGTCGAAATGGCCCAGGGCAGTGTAAAACACCCTCCCCCCGCCGACCTCGTGACACCACGACAGAGGATAGTCTTTGAAGCGCTCCCCCCTGTGCTCAAACTCCTTCACCGACAGGAGCACCGTCCTGTCGGCCTCTTCCCGAGGGTGAGACTTGAATGTGTAGAACTCGTCGAACCAGGGATGGCCTGACTGTGATCCAGGATCCGTGGAACCCCCCCCCGGCAGCAACCCCCCGCTGTTGATATAGTGCTGCTGGTTTTCAAGGGTAACTCGTCCCCCCACCGAGGCTCAGGATGCCCGTTGAACACCTCGCCGAGGATCCCCGTGTACGCACCGCTGTCAGCCATGCCCGACGTCGCTGCGTGGACGCCCACGACCCCGCCGACGCCGCACTCGACAAACGCCCGGAGAGCGTCGGCCTCTGGCGCGGTGAGGAACTCCCCCGTGGTGTGTCCGAGGACGACGACGTCGTACTGCGAGAGGTCCCCAGGAGGTGGATCTTC